>JASAMV010008904.1:0-11452 GCA_030248065.1 Rhynchonema sp. JSB1_4
TTGCTTGTTTTGTTATTTGTGTACGTGGGCCGTGAAACATCTGACTGAATTGTTGTTGACTGCGTGCGTGCTCGCTCTGTCACTTGACCACGTGTAAACATGAAAAATTAATCCCTTGTTGGATACGGTTTAGTCCATTGCGTCGGCACCAACTCTAGAATACGGTTGGATACGGTCGCACCTCGTTTTTATAATAGCGTTGTCGGCTCCGGTCATTTCCTGTCTTCCATGAAGAATGTCCACTGTATGGAGTGGCTGTGTAGTTCCTGGTCCGGAGTGGCAGATAGCGGACCCTTGGTTTCTTTCGGAGAGGGAAATAGTGCAACCCTCGAGGGCGCAGGGGGAAGACCCAAATTCAGAAAGAAATCACCTTGTGGTGAAAGTTTATTTTCCTTTTTCTGGAAAATCCCTATAAAAAAGTATTTTGCGATTTTCAACTACCTTGACCTGGAAATCACCCTCTTGGGCCTAAAAGTGCCAATTTTAGGCCCAATGTGCCCATGTTGGGCAGAAATTGGGGGAGTTAGTGTTCCCCAGTGATGTAGTTGGCGGTATGGGGGAGGTAATACCACCCCAACTGCTAGGTAGCTTTCTTGCTCCCGAACCCACACCCCCCAAATTGGCCAGCTAGCTTTCTTGCTCCGGTCATCAAGTCAAAAAAGTGTTGATTTTAGTGTCAAAATGACCATTTTATGGGCCAAAATGGTCAAATTCGCTCAAATTTTTTCTCGCATGCACAAAAACATGCGTGTACCATCTGAGGGAAGATGTACCCGAGGGGACTTCCCAGGAACTACACTGCAGCGGTAACGAGGTTAATGGCAGCAGGCATGGGAACTGGAGGATAGTGTTGGAAAAACCCACTGGGGTCCAGGGAGACCTTATGTTTTACAGGCATAAAAGTGTCATGCCGGACCAACGTAATAGATTCTTTTTATAAATTAGCACACGTGTGGTGTAGCAACAGTCAAGCTGGCTGATATTTCACAGCACTCTCATAATGACTCAATGTAACCATCACACAGGTCCGGGAAATGCGTGGCTAATCCGTGCGTATCTCGATAACGCACCACACCCGCATACGAGTGTTATCGCACAGGAAGTGTTCCAAAGCGGCGTGTTTCCATCGGACACGGATTTTCGAATCTTTCGCGATTTCGGCAGAGTGCCCGGTAGGTCGCCCAGCTGTAATGTGAGCGCACTTTTGAATGTTGCGACTTTGGGTGCCGCATTTATTTAGTGGCCGGCAGACCGAGAACAGGTCTTTTTTGTCGGGTATGGACAGATAATATTTTTTATATAAATAGTGATAATAAATAATAATAGTGATTTTTGATAATAATAGATCTTGAAATATCGTATATCTGCACTTTGCAAGTCCCGCTCAACTGACCGAAACACGCAGCGACAAAATAGAGTGGCTCAGAAATGTCCCAGGTCAGTAATGAGTTCAGGTCACCAAGATCGTGCAATCAATATCATAGCACCCATAGTAAAACAAAATTAAAAAAATTTCTTCACCTCTTGTCTTGTTTGTCAGGTTTGGACATTGCGTACACGCGCAACGGTTACGTCTATCACACTGAGTTTGACCGGCCGGAGTTCATCACGCGTGGGGCTATTCAGCGATCTGGTTAGATTTTGTCTTGTTTTGTTTTCTGGTTTTGGCTACGAAAATTAAAGATGCAACCGCACAATTGCTGATTCGCATATAAATGAACGGTGAAACATTTTGGCCGATCACTGACAAGGCGGTTATGCCACCGCTGGGTGCCAGATCTTAAAACTTGGCCCCAGGCCTGAAGTAGACCACTTTTGAACAAATGGTTAGATTTATGACGTTTCATTACCACCAAAGTAGCATCGTCAGATAACAAAAATGTCACGTGAGCGAGGTAGCTCCGACTCGGTCACCAACACCAAGCAGTGATGTAATTAGGTGGGGCGGCCAGACTGGTCAAATTCGCTCAAATTTTCTCTCACATGGACAGAACTACGCATTTTGAGGCTTATGTTAGCATAATTTCGACCAATTTTAGACCCCTGTTTTTTACCTCTGGACCAATACCCCCCAAATCTGGGTACCCGGCTAGCTAGCTAGCTTTCTTGCTCGGACCAACTACCTTCACTGACACCAAGATTGATACAAGGCACGGCAAAGACAGCAAACTGCACCAGCCAGGGTTTTTGCTTTCAACTGGCTCATTTTGAAATAGGATAAAGTATGTTGCTTTAGTGTGTCTTTGGTGCCTTCTGATGCTAAACGGGGTATTATTGCCCAAAAATTGACGGTACTCGCTCGTAGCGCGATAATCTTGACATCTTACGCCACTGATTACTAAGAAAAGGTCAATTTTGAAGTGTTTTATACGCTTTTTTGCCTGTGGTCTGCGCAGCACCGTTTGTATCACATTTTGGTTACTAACAGAGAACGCATTCTATCCTATAAGCTGTGTCTCAAAATTGACCCACAAAATATCTTGTGAGTCATTAGTTAGACTTTTGTCCGCCGAATCCGCATGCTAGTGGAAGCCTGTTACAGGCCCATTTTCGATAATTTGAAGTTGTGAATACGGCTTTAGAAGATGGTACCGCTTTGTACGTGTTAATACAACAAGACTGCATGTTCCCCTGATTACATGACAAGTGACAACAAACGCGCGAAGCGCGAAAATTTTTCGATTTTGGGCTGTTTGTTACCTTTAGAATGTGCTTCATGAGACTGCTTACTGGCTCATTCTGCTGGCTCATTGAAATTCTACTGGCTCATTTGCCAAAGTCTGCTGGCTTATCTGAAATCCTTACTGGCACAATGAGCAAGTAAAAATGGCAAAAAAGCCTTGGCACCAGCCACGGAGATTTGCCGAATTTCTATGATAGCATAAACTTGCCTGATCTTGCAAGGTGACAACGTGCTATACGTGCTTATCGCGATGGTGAATTCACCGTATTTATCGCGTCCGGGTGATTACAAAGAGGGGCAATGGGTGTTCTTTGACGTCATTGGCATATCGACGCACTACTACTCGCGTTAGTTTGTTGGTTGTTATTATTAAAAATGGTATTTTTTATTTTCATCGACCTTTTCATTTTTCTCTTTTTAATCAAGCCTGATCCAGTCAAGATTCGTTATAGGTATATTTCCGGGACACCCTGAAAAGTATACTTATAACGAATTTATACCAATAGCGAATCCAATACTTAAAGTGACTCTACAATTGATCGTTGACCGCGTTTGTTTGCAGTCATTTTTTCAGAAAATAAAGACTAGGTATCAGAAATCCAGATTTAGGAAATAGATTTTCAAGTCGTTGCTTTGTGATGTTTCACGGAGCCCACACATTTTTACAGGAGGAGAAAAAATGAAAAAAGTTTGAGGCAGGCCTGTGCGAAACACAAAGTAATCCAATAGAAGATATTTTCAGCGTTTAATACTCAGACGTTTTTCTGTTAAACGAGATATAAAGCATTGTGCGAAACGCCATGTGTGATAAATAATAAACGAAACACTCCAAAAAATCAAGCCTTTTTAAAGCACCCTTTTACTCTGACATAATTTTAAGCATCTGTGGTGAATGAAATAAGCTGTCAATTACAAATAAAAATCGCCTAATTATCTAGTATTCAGGATGTGCTTTTCGTTTCTCAAAACCCTACACAGCTCACACAATGTTTACCACAACATGCGCAAGGCAGCCATTCAGACCATGCACAGCGCACACACAACGACAACACACAGCCGGCCGAGGATAATGTTTCAACTTTGTGTGTGTGCGCTCTGGGAATGGGTGCCTTGCGCATGTTGTGGTAAACATTGTGTGAGCTGTGTAGGGTTTTGAAAAACGAAAAGCACATCCTGAATACTAGATAATTAGCCGATTTTTATTTCTAATTGACAACTTATTTCATTCACCACAGATGCTTAAAATTATGCGAGAGTAAAAGGGTGCTTTAAAAAGGCTTGATTTTTTGGAGTGTTTCGTTTATTATTTATCACACATGGCGTTTCGCGCAATGCTTTATATCTCGTTTAAGAGAAAAACGTCTGAGTGTGAAACGCTGAAAATATCTTCTATTGGATTACCTTGTGTTTCGCACAAGCCTGCCTCAAACTTTTTTCATTTTTTCCCCTCCTGTGAAAATGTGTGGGCTCCGTGAAACATCACAAAGCAACGACTTGAAAATCTATTTCCTAAATCTGGGTTTCTGGTACCTAGTCTTCATTTTCTGAAAAAATGACTGTGAACAAACGCGGTCAACGATCAATTGTAGAGTCACTTTAAGGAAATATCAGTCCTTAAGGACAGCATAACAAGATTTTGTAGCTTGCTTCGTTCATTTTGAGGTAATTTCACTCAAGTTTGCGCATGGTTATGTGGACAAAAGCATGACAATATTTTATTGTTTATTTTCATTTTTGGACGTATGCGTGCATATACCGATATCATAAGCACATATTCAGCTGCTTGTTCTGTGCGGTCAAAAATATACTTATATCGAATCACAATTCCATACAAAATGCCGTTTGGGACACTGGAAAATTTTATGCTATACCGAATAGCGAATATGCTTATAACGAATCGCTTAAGTACTGGAAAATTTCGGGACACGCCAAAAAGTATGTTAAACCCGAATTTATACTTATAGCGAATATACCTATAACGAGTCTCCACAGTAGTTAGCAGGGCCGTTTTGATTTTCGGCTGTAGAGAATCTGAAAGATCCATTTATTGCCATGTTGTTCACAGAATCGACCGGCCGAACCCTGAACCTAATCGCACTAAGTTTGGCCGTGCTGAAAGTTGTATGGAATCTGGTGTCCACAAACGTTCGTGTCATCGGCCCGGACCGTGTCCCTCAGGGTTGGTGGTCGGGATTTTCTTTATGGATTTTCAATCGGTTTAGATGTTCGTAATCCACCACTGCAACTTCACGTTTTCTACAATCAACTAATGAAACATTTCGCGCTTCGTTCTCCAGAATCGTCGTACGATTTGTGGCTATTCATCGGCTGTCTGTTGAGCGATGTGCTGTTGTTTGCCGTCATTGTTGTCGTTGGTGTGCTCACCACAAAACTCATCGGTTCGTTTTTCTCTGCTTTCTACACTATTATAATCGGAGCTGTGCAAATATATGTAATGCATGTACATTGTGACATATATTATTTTGGAGATTGCATGTATTAAACAAAAATTTACACATGTTATGGCCTTTAAAAAGCCGGCAACCTCTAATTGTTTTACCAAAAGGAACAAATCCTGACATGTATTTTTTGGCTCCCGAACAAGTCTGATTATAGTCAAACCTCTACACAATGAACTCACGGGCTCCGACTGTTGACTATGAAGAATATTCACCATGTAGAGCGGGAGCATCGCTTGGAAGCATGTCAATTTGGGGCACTAATCATTCGTTCAGGATACTTGGTGGGGATTCACTATGTAGAGGTTCACCAGACTCTGAGGTTCACTGTGTGGAGGTTTCACTGTGTGGCAATCTGTGCGCCACATACATACATAAAAGTTCTAATTTGAGCTCGCCATGAACGTGATTCACACCAGCGATTTACATATGTCGCTGAAAAATGTTTCAGAGTTGGCATGAAATCTGCCGAACAATCAGCAGAAACAATTTTAAACATGTGAACTCAAAATTATATTTAACTAAATGTCAAATACAGAAACGAAACCAGTCGGGTACATTTGCCAAATTCCCGCTTTTCTGTGTACTTCATCTCATCGTAATTTATGTCAGTCATTATGAAGGATAGCGGTAGATAACACACGATCAGCTGTAGTTTTGACAATGGTACATTGCACTGACGACCACTTCAAAGATGGTCCACTCACTGTGTATTCTGCTGCTAATGTTTCAGTGGCTCTGAATCTCGTGCTGGTCTGGTACGCGCAACCGTGGTTGATCGTGCCCGTCTACTTTGCGCCAATGCTCATCGCTGCCTTCACACTTCAGGATCGCGTGGCGCACAACTTCTGGAAGCGGGTGGGATCATGGGCCTCTTTGCCTCTTTGCTTGCAATTTGCTTGTTAAATTGTTTCTGCTTGCACTCGACTCGACGTTTGCGGCTAATTGTTGAGGTCTCCGCAGTGGATTGGGTCAGGCATAATTGGAGCTTCTATTCTCAAACAATTGGGGCACAGTCTTCAAGGTCAGGCGTGGCGTAGGCTGCAGTCACCCTTATCAACACGACAACACACTTAGTGTAGGTAGACCTGATCAAACCTAGGCAATACTGTAAGTGTAGGCCTGAGACTAAGCCCAATCCTGAAAGTAGACATCTCCTCCGGCCCCAATTATAGGAGAAGTGATTTGCAGCGCGACCCGTTCCTGCTGGAGCGTTGTCACTACGACGTAACGGTGTTCATCTATGGCATTTTCCTCGCCGTCAGCATCTACTACAATTTCTCGTCCGCATTCTTCCCGATGATCAACATCGTCGCCTGTCTGGGACGAGCGCCGGTGCTCTGGCTGCTCACAAAGATACTCGGGGGAGGTGCGTTTGTGTGGGTGTGCAGCGCGCGACGAGAGACTTATTGTCGGTCCGCGATCAAATTTAGTGATCCGACAGCTTCTATTGTGATCTATTCTGGTTTGTTGGTCACGCTCGCACAAGATCGGATTGCAACGAAGTCAAACCGGCCGATCACCAAACTTGATATCTGCTTTTCGTCTCTGCCTGAACATATCTATCTTGCATATTCGGATCGAGATGTAATAAAGGCTGCGACGATACTAAATCGAAATTTGAAGATTGAAACCGCGCGCAATCGAATATATACGTACAAGTTTGTGGCGCTGTTGCAGCAAAGGTCTGCAATTGATCTACCAGTGAGCCTCTATCGTCAACCCTCTGATTTTATCCTTGTGCAACACTGGTTTTTCCACAAACAAGCACTTCTCTTTTCTTGCAATCCGCCCTTCAAATTTCAGGCTACCGCAGTCCGCCTACTCTGCTGCTGTCCCATTTCATCGCAATGTTCATGGTGACGCTCATGGGCAGTTATGCCGTTATGTTGGTGCGTTTCGGTACTCTCGTTTGCGGTTTGGGATACCTTTTCGATTTAATTGGGACCAGAACATTTAAAAGCTGGTTAAATGCTTCACGCTCGAAATTTTTTTACGGTGGTTCAATCAAAATAATAGCCAAGCCCAAAATCCGAGACCGACGGTCGATATTTTTTATTATGTGACTGAGTGGAATTCAAATTTTAGCAGCGTTTTGGCTATGAGGCTATTTATGCTGCCATAAAACTGAGATCAGAAACTCAGACCGAGACCACGCGTGGAAAGATTTGTGGGGTGGCACAGAAATGTGAATAATGTTCGTTAGTTAGTTAGTTTATTGCGTCGGCACCAACTCAATAATACATAGATAATAACGTTAAGTGGAAGAAGCATAATTACAGGACCGGGATTATAATGTTCGTTGCTTGCCCGTTTGTTCTGTTTTCATTGATAGGAGGTGCACCGGGACATCGTTAATGCGAGTCTGTACTAAACAATGCGTGTTTCAGGTCTATGAAATCTTCGTGCCGACAATGGGCCGTATTGGAGGCATCGTCAACCCGGAACATTTTGTGATCATCATTGCAATCCTGGCTGTTTACGCAATTGTGCTCTTTACGGTAGGTGGCCACCTAGAACTTGGATCAATAGTTGGCTATTATTGTGGCGCAGGGAGCCTCTAAAGTTAGTGCCCTAGTTCTGTGTCTGTGCTAGTTGGCGATTATCGTAGCACAGGGTGTTTCAAAAGTAACTTCCCTAGTTGTTTGTGCTTGTAGCCGAACGCCAACTGAGCGGTTGTCAATTCAGTTGCAGTGTTTGTTGGTGGGCAGGCAATCTACTCAACATGACTGTATTTGGCGACAGAAAGGTTTCGCCGGTAGAGTAAGGTGAGGTGAAGGTTCACACGACAGTAATGCATGCTTGGTATAATATGAACACGAACCAAAAACGAAAAAAACATTAGTTATGAAACTTGTTTTGTAAGAACAGCGCGAACATGAATCTGGAACACAAACTATGAATATTGTTTACGGTAGGATCTGTTAGAGTATGTTCGAAAAGAGTTGACCGTTCGCAACTGATGAACTTTTGTGCCACCCTGTGTGCATTTTCCAGTCGAGTCTTCTGTACGTCAGTCGTCGCGTGACGCATTTGTTCACGATGATCGCTTGGTCGACTGCACTGGTTTGGTTGTTGGTGCTGACGACCAGATTGGGCGAGCCCTATAAATACGACCCGGATTCACCCAGACTCAGGAGAATTATTGTCTTGGTCAGTTGAGCTTGATAACGTTTTTTATTGATCTTGTTTGGTTATGTGATGACAAAACTTGTATGGGAGGGATGTTCTCAGAAATGTTTCGCCGCGGTTATAAAGCGCCGGCAACGATGACCGTAATACCGTTGCGCTTCAACTGAGAACATGAATGAAACAGAAAAAAACAAATGTCTTCAAGTCTCGACATTCAATTGTTGTTGTTTTGGAGACCTTTCATATTATTTTACCACAACTGTGATGAGTTTTCCAAAAAAATTAGTCCGACAATATCCCAAAATTTGCTGTATTTCCAGCACAGCACCCGTCATATATATTCATCCACCGATCAGCTGACAACCGACCATTTCCTCTGGTATCAGGAGCTGGATTACCGCGGTGCTATTGATCTGCCCTGGCAGGGCATGGTTGAAGGTGCGCGTATCGTCGGCTTTTTGATCCAATTGTTTTTTCTTGACCAATATGAATTGTGCGGATGCCAAGAGCCACATAAAACTTGGTGATCGGATCGGATCGGATGTGACTTGCATTGGTCACGCGTGATTCTTGGATTAAGAACTTTTCTGGGCCGCTAATTTCGTTCGGCTTCAAAGTTGTTCATTTTGTAGTCGAGGAACATCTTTTACGCTGGTCAAAGCCAGTGGCAACCGTAAATTCCGTAAAACATGCTCAACTCAAACAAGTCACGTGACCAGGGCACGACCGGTCAGCCAGTATCACATCGCTTCAGATGTTTTCGGTTGCCCGTTTCGACCCACGGGCGGTCGGTGCACCTGGCCGTCGTCAGAGCGAAGGCACATGATGACCACTATCACCTCAAAATTTGGTTGCAAAAAATACAGATTTTTTTTATCTTTCAGGTGGTCGCGAGCCGAATTGTACAGTCACACCGGATGACTATTGTGATATGCCGTTCTATGGGCCAACCAACCAGCTGTTTCCTGCGAAGTATGTCTTCTTTTGTTGGTTATTGTCTTCGTCAATTTATTTAGAAAGTTAGTTCTGTGCGCATAAACGCGATTGTGTAATCTTTCATGCAAATGGTTTTTGTCAAAGTTTTGCGTTGAAAGTTTTATAAAATGTGTGCCGCTTACATGCATATGGCAGAATTTGCGATTAAGTGATCGGGCGCAAGCAAATTTCGAGAATAGCTTTCGCTTGCACAATTCAATTGGTGGCTGTTCAGTTTCGAGAATTCCATTTCGCTTGTGCGCAATTGGCTTTTGAGAATTCGACCCATTGCGCGCAAATTTTGTTTCAAATTGGTGCCAGCAATGTTCTACCGATAGATTAATTTGGCGCTCAGATGAGCACCGACAGTGTGCTCGAATTTGAAATGTGGAAAGCAAACGCAATCTGTCATAAGAAAAACCTTGCGCTGCGCTCTTGTGTACGCCACAAGTATTCTGAAGTCTCAGCTCCATTTTGTTGTTCACTAACATTCCTATCTGTGTTTCAGATCAAGTCTGATGGTGGAGTCTCCGCCCCCAACACTGGCTCATTCTTTGCAATTGGAGCTAGTGGGTAAAGAAGTCACGCAGCCCGGCCATGTAAACATGTCGTTCATCGTTGCTGGTTGGTCACAGCTGAGACACGTTAGAACCGATGGTAAACATCAACCGTCTTTGTCTTTAGTCAGTTCTCCGTATTGGAAATTTTCGTTGAATATTTCAACCGACGTTAAAGTTGTTTTCTCTGATCTGGCTGGAAATAAGTTTGACGTTGCGTTAGATGAATACGTCACACTGGAAAACTTTCCAAAGACGCTAATAAAAAATTTGGCCAAGTTTGAGACTTGACACAGAAGTTGATGTTTGCTTCGGACTTTGGTGTTTTTGCTGTGTTTTCTGTTGTGCATTTTATAAAATATATGGGCAAACTACGCCAACACGAGCCCGATTTCGCAGCTGGCAAAATGGTGAAACATTCAGACGTGGCTGCTGATTTGGGAAACGTTACACGTTGTGGAATACAACGTGGAGCATGATGATTTTCTCTTTCTTTGCGTTTTGCAAGTTCACCGCCTCCGAAATCGGGCTCGTGTTAGCGTAGTTTGCCTATATATGGGCAAGTCAGCCGCAATCTACCGTTTCTCGACTAAGCGACCTAAAGTATCAGCGCACGACGGAAAGCACGCATCAATTTCTTACCATAATGAAACATTTTCTCCTGTAAAGTTCAACCTGCGCACAGTTTCTGCCGTAGTTGCGCACCGTTTACATATCGCACCACTCTCTGTCTGCGAGTAGTTTCTATAAATACGCTGAATTTGTCGAGAAAATTGCTAGAAATACAGAAAAATCATATAAAAGTACAAAACAACAACGCAGGTTCCGACCATCAATCGTTACACATCACACCTGTCAACGGCTGGCGTGTGCAGCAATGGTCGTTCACGCACGAGCACGATGTGAGAATCATGCGACATCAGACGGGGTTTCTGTTCATTTGTTCCGGTCATGAGCGGACCACGTGGCAGTTCTGGGTGCTGCTCAGATATGACGTGTGTTCATTGTTACACGGGGGTGGGGGGGGCCTGACTTTGTATGTGGTGATATGGTTGGTCAATGGAGGCCAAACTATCGGTCAACGCTTGGATTTTACGAATTACAAAAAGATTTTCACTCTTTGGTGGCGAGAATTACAGCCATGGATTTTTTTTTAACCAAATTTAGTAGCTTTTTAGCTACTAAATTTTTTTAAAAGCTAGTAAATTTTCAAATTTAGTAGCCTAACAGCTACTAAATTTTGTATTTTGGCCAAAAAAATAGTAAATTGGCTTTTCAGCGGCAAAGAAGCTACTAAATTTTTGATTTTACGAGCTTCTTGCTACTAGCCCATTTTGAAAAAATAAACCCTGATTACAGCGGAAGTGAAAATTTACAGAAAATGGGAGTTTTGTGATAAATTTAAAATTCGTTGTCAGGACGATTCATTCGACAATGCTCCGGAACAAGATGAAATCATGCGCTCCAAACAGTTGCATCTTGCCGCGGCGCAGCATTACTGTCATGGAGATGCACAGGTTGGTCTAGCTGGCTGATGTTTCAGTTGACATCTACATGTTTGTCTACCGCTTGTGGTTTGTGTGTCGCTGGCCAGTGCACTGTGTACGCAACCAGCTGACTGCTGTTACCAGGGTTGGATAAAAAAA
>JASAMV010008906.1:0-15367 GCA_030248065.1 Rhynchonema sp. JSB1_4
TCACAATATTGTCCAGAACCTCATGTCATGTACGATATCTAACATTAACCTGCAAAAACGCCACAAGATTCCTTTGGCAAGGTAACGGTCACGTTTCTCGCGTTCTGACAATGTTAATATTTTATTTTCAGCGTCTCCAATCAAGGAGATTCTGAACAATAACATGCCCATGTTCTCGACATGCACAAGGTATAGTGGGTTGAACTGGCTTCTGGTTTTCTTTTTCACTTGCAGTGTATGATGTACTTTATACTTTGTGCATGAGTTTTTGGATAAACTACCCAGATTATACATACAGTTCGGACCAGGTTATACAGTTAATCTGCGGCTTGGCTATGTAACTATTTTAACGATGCCGAACGAAACAAGCAACGGTCAGATCCGAGCTGAACTGAACCAACTCGCCTAAAATTACTCGGGAGGGTACGCAGAAAGAAAAGCTCATGCGGATTTGGCAGAACTACCGTCCCACTGGCGCCACACCGCACATTAGGATAAGTATGTCAACGGGACATGCACGTGTACAGTCAAGCCTATTTATAGTCGCCATCTTCATTGTGTACCCCTAGCCCACCTGGTGGTGCTTGATCTGCCGTGGTGCATGTTTACATATAGCCCAATAATGCCACTGAAAAGACTGGTGTTCACCATGTCAGACACCAAAATGCCCTGATTTCACAAGATGGAGCTAGATCTGTGTACCGAGTATCAATGGCCACTTCCCTTATGTTCAGTGGCTTGCACGATCAAGTTCCGAATAAGTACGTGTGAATAAACTTGTGTGAAGAGCGAAATCATCGAGAAAAAATAGAAATGGAAATTTCAATTAATGAGTGGCGCCTGGACTCATTGTTGGAAAATTTATCAAATATGAGAGCAGATGTATGCACACTTTTTGCCAGGCACAAACACGCATATTTGGTTGACTGATTTGGGGTACCTTGACACGAATCTCCTTGATCGCTGTTTGCAGTGAACTTTGACGAAAAACGTACTCAGGCATGAGCTGTGCTCTGAAAGCCTGTGCATGAATATAAAGAAAAATGTGTTTCAGTCGGCTGGCCGCAGCAACGCCCCCTAATGCACTGACTTCACGCGATAAATGCCGAACCATAAAGCCAAAGCCCTTGGTGCTGTCAGTAATAATTTCAGGTTCACAATTCACCAAGTCATTTGCCTTGAGTGTGGACGGGGGAAGTTTGTCAGATTTCAAGTTTCGACTTGCGTCTGTCTCAGATTGCTGTGCGGACTGTGACCAAATGTCCCGCTGAGAGTTTGTCAATGGCGTTCCCCGATCCGTAGAGCTCGCACTGCCCAGGTGGTCACGGTACGCTGTAGCTTTATGAGCTCCACTGGTTTGAATCAAACCCAAATGAGGTAGACGGCAGTTAGTAAGAATACAAAGACGTCGTTACCCATTTTTAACAATAATGCACCTAATATCCGTTCAAAAGAAGCAACTTGGCTTTGTTGCTAAAGGATAAAAATGCGTGAGCGTTATTTTTCTGGTCCCAGCTTCATCATGGCGCCCTAAAGTGGCCTTTTACGCTCAGTCAATCTTCCGCACATTATGCTTTAGTGCGCAACGCATGCCCAAAGGAACTATTATTTTCGGCAGTTACCGCAACACGCAGGAACACTCAGTTATCAAAAAGGCAATTTCTTCGGATACGAAATATTGTCATTACTTTGACCCTCGTTGGAACTATGAAACCAAGTTTTGAAGACACCAGTGGGCACTTTGACGCGTTTTGGGGCATTTTAACTTTATGAAAACCTTATTCGCGGTGTGTGGTCTTTGAACTGTAAATCCATAAATCATACACAACATAGTAATGATAATGAGCACCGCAATATTTATGCAGTGACAAATATCTGGTCATTTGTGCAACTGAATTACGACGACGCTGGGTTCTACTTTTTAGGCTGCCTTCACAATGCATGCGAGTTTGCGATTATGCGAGTTTGCGAGCCAGCGCGGCTCGCATTTGTGTTCACAATGCAAAATGTGAGTTTGCGATTTTCCGAGTCAGCCTGGCGCGGCTCGCAAACTCGCACTCGCGTGTGTGTTCACAATGCAATTGCGAGTTTGCGATTTTGCGAGTTTTCGGCTCGCAAACTCGCAAAAAGCCGATTACGATTGGTTCTAATTTTGCATGCGAGTTTTGTGTGCGCGTGTTTCCCTGAGTAAAAAACATAATTATTTCGATGAATTTGGTTTCGGAAATTTAGCTGGGCAGTTTTAATCAGTATATATATGCTGAGTTTATTATTCAAACTTTGTTGCCGTAATCCATATAACTACTGTACCTACATGTATGTATACAATTCACCTATCAACCAAAAAACACCTGCGTACAAGTTCAGCTATTGGAATCATGTTCCTGCAGTATTAATGTTTTGCTAACAATATAAGTTGATTGATTGGATGGCAAACTTCGAGCGAAGTTTTGGAAAATCAAAAATTGTGAGAACCGACTCGCACGCGTGCATTATGAACACAACTGCGAGTTTGCGAGTTGCGAGTTTGCGATTTTGCGAGCTGCGAGTTTGCGAGCTCGCATGCGAGTTGTAAATTTCCATTGTGAACACAAATGCGAGTTGAAATTCTGGCTCGCAAACTCGCAACTCGCAAAATCGCTAACTCACAAAATCGCTAACACACATGCATTGTGAGGGCTGCCTAAATGTTTGAATCACTTTTCATCCCTTAGCTCAAAATAACATGAAGTGTTATACCATAGTGATGTGGCAAATATAATGTGAAATACCGTATTTCCTCGCAAATATAAGCCCTGGGCTTCTACTTTCAGCTTGGTTTCTGCTGTTTCAAACGTGTTGGCGAAAATTTGTTTGCAGCAACAAAGCCCTGCTAAAATCTGAAGAGTGCAGCAGAAGGAATGGAGTGTTTACTTTAGTGACCAAGAAACAGTCTCAAAATACGTGTTGTGGGAAACGGCACCAGACAACGAGTGACTTAGGAGGCTTTTGTCAGACTAAATACGGTGACAAAATATGTTCAAGTGTAACAAATAAAATGCCTGGAAAACACAAACAAAAAGAAATAATCTGATCTACCACCTACCCAACAAAGGCTAACACTAGACATGCAGGACGATCACAGTGTTAAAAAAATTACAATTTCGTTCCCATATGCACTCATTTCTAATACTGATCACGTTTGTGATAGAGCATTCGCTGATGCATTCGTGTCGTCCCCTCCAGATCAACCGTGTGGGGATGATCGGATGCACTCAGCAGCCAGAATGTGCTCATCAGACCACGGTCCTGTCACGAATTGAATTGTCAATGAATGACTCAATAAATCAAACACCTATATGTACATAGATCAATTTGTGAATCGTTCAATACCTTGACTTCGATCTCTCCGCGTTCTTTGTACGTGAATTCCCCAGGGTGTTTGCCGCTCATGTGCTCATACGCCTGCGTCGACAGTTGAATCCGCATCGCTAGGCATGACAAAGAAAAGAAGGCGGTTTGAAAATAAATCAAATGACTCAGTAATCCAATTGCCCCAGCGTACCCTTGCTGTGCGACTCCATCGCGGCCGCCCATTCAACACATTCACCAAACAACGCGTATTTCGGACTCTTCATTCCAACGACACCAGCCGTGCACGGCGCTACAAACGAATTATCAGTCTCGAACTCGCGGGCCCCATTATAGAGATGTGAGTGAAAGACTCTTTGGAGAGGCTTGGGTTTGCGTCCACCATCTCAGAGAACACCCAACGCTCCAAGGCTAATTTAAATCGGATCTACACACTGATCACATCAATCCGATTCCGATCGCCAAGTTTGATAACGGCCTGTTCAGTGTCATTAAAATAAATTGTGTCTAATCACGCACATGTATGTATTCCAACACGCATCATCGGATGTTCGCCGGGAAAGTGCGACAGCTGGACATTCTTGAGATTCATCAACAAATCCAGTGCAATCAGTCCACATTCGCGACTGTGCTGGTGTTCATTACGCACCGGAACACCACTCGCTACGATCACCATATCGCCAACCGTCTCAACCTGGCAACATTTGTTGAATGGATTGTATTCGTGATCGATGGATCGTCGGGAATCCACACGGGCCACACAGACGCAGAGATCTTTCTCAATGCGTGCACTAACCAAAGTGACTTCATGGGGCCGGCTGTGTCATGTACGCACATATGTACTACGCCACTGACATGGATAATGCCTAACATTTTGCGCATAGTGATGCACACGTAGAACAAGCTCGGGGTGTTTTCGGGTCACGTGGCTGTCGGTGCATTCGCACTACTGACCATAACCTGGTGCACCGGTGAAAACTGGTCGAAACGAGAGAAAAACAAGTTGCGCAGCTTATACATTATTTGTGTTCAAAGCCTGATTTGCAATCTGAGCTGACCTTGTAACAATCGTGTATCTCAAGAATGTGGTCGATTTCGGTGAACAACGCATTCAGAATGGACACAACCTGAAAATCAGGCACAATTTCAAATCAAATCTGTGAAACATCAGCCTGTTTGCCGCTGTAAGTACCTGCAGTGGAGTGCTCTTGGAACACAGCGGCGTGAAGCCGACCACGTCTGACACCAACACGGTCACCGAGTCGTATGTCTCGGGCTCGACCCATTGACCTGTTTATATTGTGTGTGTGAAACATCAACAGTTACTACAATGAAATGGGCCGCAATCAAGCCGTCTAAAGCAGGTTTGCCTGATTCGTCAAGGAAAGGGGCTGAATAAATTTACTGTGCAAAGTGAATGTTAGAATGTACTGTGGGCCGTACCGCTGCGAATGGCCTCAGTAACGGCCCTGGGCAACATCTGATTGAGCAGTTGAGTGGTCTTTCTCTCCTCTGCTTCCAACATGCGACTTTGTTCACGCATTCGGCTCGCTACATCGATTAGCTGCATGCGTTGCTTGGTGGCGTACACGGCGTACACAATCTGAACAATTGATTGATTAAATAATCAATTTGGCCGATAAATTGATTGGCAGTTCAATGTTCGTAGTGAGCCTGGTGATCCGGTCTTGGCCATGTGACTTTATGCATGCCTATACTGTAATTACAGATCTTTTGCGGTTGTTATACTCACCCAAATTTTGCTTAGACTGCTTAAAATTTGCTTATTTTGGCTGCCTTGGACATTTTAAGGTGGTCGAAATTAATGACACATTCGTGAATGTGGAAATGTTCAAATTAACTTTATCAAATGAACCAATCATTTAGTATAGCACTTACCACCAACAAAGGACAGATGACACAGATGCAACAAGTGAAGATCACTTCCAGCCAGAAACTGTTATCCCGTTCCGCCACATTCATTGCCAATTTCTTCAACAGAGTGTGCAGCACATCACCATCGATTTCCTGTAATTTTAAATAATGAAATTCAATTTTTTAAATTTCCTCCATGCGATTCCGAGGCATGCGCGATAGCTCGTCCCACATGGTTGCCCGTCTAGTGCCGGCAGCAAAAACTTCCCTTGCCGGTGTTTCCACAGCAAGTCACCGACGGTGTCAGTATTCTTTACACAAGATACGTTTGGCTGACCTACGCCTATGTATGGTCAAAATTTGAAGCTGATTGGTTCAGGGGTTCTGCTCAATGTGTCCCAAAAAGTGCAAAGCCGCTCTTCTTTCTTTCTTTCTTCGTGCAAAACGTGAGTTCCAAACTCAGGAATTGATTGTCTGAACAAACAGCAGCGGCACCGTGGATTTTCGAGGCCGAGAAATAATCGGTTTTTGAATCCGGATCTCTCCGGAGCCGGAACCGGATCTATAACAGGAACTCAGTACCGATCAATGTGGATAAGCAGCACAATACTGGTCTGATCATTAAGAGAGTGCATGCAACATGCAGGCTTTTGCGGTCGAGGAATTCGATAGTGCCATCGGTTTTTAGATCTGGACCCGTCCGGAGCCAGAACTGGGACTGGAACCGGAACTCAGCACAGGGCATTTCGACTAAGTTGCACAATACTGGTTTGATCCTTGATATAGTTTGTGCCGTTTATAGGTTTTCCGGGTCTAGTAATCCAGCGGTGACATTGGTTTTTGGATCAGGAGCTAGAACCTGAACCGGGGGTGCAGTAAAGTGCGAATATGAAGCACAATTCTGATCTAACTACAAAGACAACGTGCGTGGTTTCTGGGACAGAGAAATCCAATTGTCACATTAGCTTTTGGATTCGGACTTGTTTGGAGTAAGAACAAGAACTGAAAATCAAATCTAGTCAATGCAAGTGAGCAGTATAATCATCTGACATAAAATTGCACCGCATTTTCCAGAAATTATACCGCATTTTTCAGTGGAGAATGCTTAAACCTGGCCCGCCACTATTGATATTTGAAATTTTTGGTTTGTTTTTTTGCTCTAATTTAGTTGCCGACATCGAGACGAATAAGGTTTATATTCATGACTTTTTGATTTAGTGCAGATTTTATATCGAAATCAATCGATAAACGCCGGTTCTCGGGAACAAAATTAAAAAAAATAGATAGACCCCCACTTATTGGCAATCACGTCAGCCAGGAATAAAATTTTGAATTACCGCCAAATGTTATAGGCTTACAGTATGCTATTAGGGACTTTACGCTCCCACTGCACAGTGCTGCCAGTGCGCGCGCTTGCAACACGTGTGTTATGCACTAACAAACAGAGCGGCACTGTACAAAACGCATGGGCAAGATCACGTTACTACCGTATGCTTGTGATAAGAAGCAGTCGGCCATCTTGAATATTTGTTCTTGTCTTCCTGAAACGCACTAAACGCACGGGGGTCTATCTATTTTTTGGAATTTTGTTCCCGAGAACCGGTGTTTATGGATTAATTTCGGTATTAAATCGGCACTTGGTTGAAAAGTCACGAATGTAAACCTTGTTGGTCTCGATGTCGGCAACAGTAATAAATCATAAAAACAGACCAAAATTTTCAAATATCAATAGTGGCGGGCCAGGTTTAACCGCTATAAAACATACAGTAAATACAAGAAGCGAAATACGGAGCCACAGGGCAAAGCGCAGGATATGGTTCAAGTTATAATGTTACATGGATATAAAAAAAGATGACTTCATGTCGGTATGAAGCATCATCATAAGTGGCAAGACGCAAGCACCATGGCGACGACATGTCTTCGTGCAGATTACCGCACTATTTTTACTTTCTCTGACATTCATTGTGTCAGAGCACATTTGTGTACCTAGTTGTGCTTTTGTCTCTGCCGTCGATACATTGATGCTGGATCTGGCGTGGTCTGGCACTCGAATTATCATGATTATGCATTTGATATTTACGTGCTTTTCTGTTAGTTTAGGCCTGTTTAGGTAGATAATTTCTCGTAAAGCTGTCTTTTATGTTATAGTTGTGCTTTTCTACCTTGTTTGTCTTTCTGGTGTTCACTTACCTAACAGTCAAAATCTTCCTCCACCGTCGTGTAAAAAGGTTTTGTTGGAGAAATTCTGGGAACGTGGCAGGCGGCCGTTTCGTGGCGTTGTTTCTTTTTTTCTGGTGTGTGTTTTGTGCGCGGTTTTGCTCATTATGTTCCGGGTAATCTGTCATCGTTGTTGAAATATAATACTGACGTAATCGAGCGAGTTGGATTTATTGTAATTGAAACCAACGAGCGAGAACACTGCAACGAATTTGGAATTTCTGGTTTATCAACGGCCGGGTTGGTGAATTTCGGTTGGCAGACGATATTTCTGGAAGGCTTTTGTTCTAGCAGATTCCTACCGGGGCGCATAGGATCTCACTGGGATCAGAGACCACTCATTCTGTTTCAAAGTCTATCCATGTAACTTCATAACAAGTACCATAGTCTGAGTTTTGGTCAGAAAGAAGTTGTACGTGACAAATGTGATCCGGCAACCAAGTCGAGCGCCAGTTTTGAAGGAGCTCTCAAAGCGACATTATAGAGCTCTCAAAGCGACATCTATATACTACTAAAACAGGAAGACGTATGTAGTATGTCTGTCTGTGGCACGGGCGCGGCGCTGTAGCCGGGCCGTAGGCACCGGTCCCGTCTAGTTATCTACAGTAATATTAAAAGGCGTAAAAACCGGACCAACATCATCAACGTGCTCGTACAGCTCCTCGACAATCCGTCGCCAACGATCGCCGTTGTAGAACGCTCGTCCGTCCTCACTTAAAAGCACTGCGCTAAAATTATAGGTACGGAAAAAACAGCGGTGAAAACACACGGCGGCAGAAAAAACAGTGGCCGCTGTCTTTTTATTAAGCTTATAGGCACCTTCGACATTAGGCAAAGGCTTAGGTTTAGACTTGGGATCAGGCATAAGTTCAGGTTTGGCCTACGCCCCCCCAATCACACATCTCTTTGGGTGATATTTTCGAAACGGTATAAAGGTCAGTTGGGTGTAAAGGTCGGTGGAAAGCTCGGTCAACAGCTCAGTGTCATAGACCTCGGTGTAAACTTGAAACACTCCACGTTAATAACAGGCAATGTTTCACGCTTACACCGAGCTACGCCGATCGAGCTTTCGACCGAACTTTACGCCGACCTTTACGCCCAACTGACCTTTACGCCGTTTCGAAAATTCCACCCTTTGTGTGGCCGCTGTTTTGGAAAAGCTGTTGTTTTTGCCCCCGCTATTTTTTCCACCGTCCGCCGCACAAAATTTACGATTCAAACGGTAAAACAATTTTAGACAGTTTACCCTCCCTATATTATAAAGCCCTCCATGTAATTCATATTTTCGATCCCTTGTTCCTCGATCTGCCCTTAGCTTCCTATATCTCATCATCACTTGATATGGTGCGAACATTCTTTATTGTGACTGCAAACGACGGGTTCCTGATAATGTGCTTATGAAGAAGGCAGACTATTGTCGGTTATGACCGCAACCTGGCGTTTCTATACACGACGGCGGTCTCGAGCAGTTTCCAATCAGCAACCGATTCTGCGTGTTGACCAGTGTAGTGCTCGTACCAATCCTCGATGTCCGTTTCGCACGCCGTGCATTCAAACGCGTCCAGTCCATACTCAAGCAAAATCTCGATGGTGCCGTGATCTTCTGCAAAAATTCTTGAAAACCACTGTATTTTTTTGTTAACAAACTTCTGCGTGTCACTAATTTCAAAAGCCAAAATCTGTGTTAAAGATTGTTCCCATCAGCGTAACGATCCCTTGTTAAAACCGTCCAGCTTACTTCATTGCTGGTCCATAAATATCGACATACAAGACAAAAAGTGAAGCAAGACCTGATCAGTTAAAAAGTTTGATATTGGGCTGTAAAGAATTCTAATTATTCTCGTCATACTGGACCCAGGGTTGGGCAAAAAACGTTTTTTTTTAAAAATCGTTTTTTTAAAAAAAAACGTTTTTTTAAAAAAAAAACGTTTTTTTTAAAACGCCCAGATGACCAAAATATGCCCCCAAAAAAATTGGAAAACGCTCATGTTGGGAAGAAAACGTGGTTAAATGAAGTCATTCTATGTGTTCTGAGGCAAAATAAACAGGTTTCAACCCTTTTCTAGCGAGTTGCTGAGATTCCATATCAGACCCGCATCGTGGGACCAACTTTGGCCGGGGTCATCACTGAAAGTCGAACTCCATATATCGACGTATCTCGACAAAGTAAAAATTGGTCGAAAATTTTTTGAAAAAAATGGGACAAAAAATTGATTTTCCTTGATAATCAGGGTACTTTCCCTGAAAAATCAGGGAAAATCAAGGAAATTCAGGGTTTAAAAAAACGAAAAACGACCCAGGCGTTTTTTTTTGAAAAAAAAACGTCGTTTTTTTTAAGAAAAAACGCCGTCGTTTTTTTTTGCCCAACCCTGACTGGACCTTCAGCAGCCACGTCTGTCGTGTCTTTTTCGGTAGCAAAAGCTTGCCCCAATCTGATAAAAAAATAATTTTCGGGCGCCTAAAACTAACGAAAGAACAGCGCCGCTTCGCCGTTGTTTATGTCATACGAATTGAAGTACTCGGCCCCCATCGACAGATACCGTTCTGCAGAATGAAGTTTCAAAAAAAATCACACTGCCATGAAAGCTGCCTGATTTTTCAAGGCGAGACTCACCAATGTGCGACTTTGCCGCGTCCCAAGCGACAAACGTACCGACCATCTGACAAGTCTGACCCTGATCAACACGGCCGATAAGATGCAGAATTTTGTCCGTGAAATGGCTCATCGTCGGACCGTACAACACTCTGGAAAAGTTGACGCGGGACAGTGACTGGTATTCATCAAACTTGGTGGTAGGATTAGGTCTGTCCTGATTTGGTCACGTGACGAGTATTAGATTAGATTCACCAGATTGATAAAGCTGGTCGAAATTAATGGCACAAGTATCCCCGAGCCACAGCGGAAAGCAGGGTTGGGCAATAAACCGACGGAGTTTTTGTTTCATATGCAATCGTTTTTTTTGGCGCAACCCTGCTTTTCGCTATGGTTCGGGGATACTTGTGCCATTAATTTCGACCAGCTTTATCAATCTAATCGACTTTTACGTTCGTCAAAATCGGTGGTATCACCGTATCGCGAATTATGTATAAGTATCCTTACAAGAAACCCCTGACCAAGGCAAAACCGGGCCGAATCGATCACGAAGTTTGATGGCAGCCACATAATCGCAAGTGTTCTCGGTGGGCAACCTTCGCAGCTATTATTGTATCTGTCTAATAAAGCAGTTATCCCGGCATTATCCAGTCGGCAGTTACATTGTCAAGACAGCTTGCACACCCAATGATGTAGTAATCGTGTACTTCTGATTCTGACGGTACAATGGGAAGAACCAAGAGATTCTGAGCAATAATTAGTTACTTGACTCACTTGACCACCTCTTCACAAGTGGTGTTTGCATTGCCCACCGCAATTCGATAGGTGTTGATTTGCTGCATGAGACTTTCGAGATAGACCTTGATGTCATCGGCGTTGGCCATGCGCCAGTGCTTGATTGTGTACGAAAGTTCGTTGTCCGTCGCTGATCGGTCTTCAATCAGCAACATTTCAGCGCTTTCAAGCCCGCCACCAGCCCCAGAACGTTGCCGCCTGCGTTCGTGACAGTTTGTCAGGCCGTAAAATATAATAAGGGTTGGCCAGGCTGCGGACTACGGACTTTGGAAAATGACAGGCTCAATGTCCGCAATCGCGCGAACCTACGGCCGCACTTGCGGTTTGCGGTTAAATCAAAACAGCTGTGTTTGCGAGCGTGCTACTGCAATATCGCAAGGTTTGCCAAGTATTCGAACATAAAACGGTGTAAACACGCAGACGCAACAGTATCAGACAGACAACACAATGGAATTTTTCGTCATCCGCAACCGCGTCACCCTATGGCCGAGTGCTGAATTTATGCCCGCTGCGTTGCCTGATCCGCATAGCGCACCACACTGCTTAGGGTATGCGGGGGCACAAATTCAAAAGTACTATTGTTGTTGGAGGCACCTGGGGCACTACTAATGTTGGACAGATTCAAACCCTGATTGGTTAAAACCCGGATCCGCGACCGTGGTAATGGGCCTCGAAATTATTTGTTTCGTTTACCTGATCACTCGATTTGTTTAAAATTAGTTACCGCATTTTGTAAAAGTTATGTAACCTACGTAAAAGTTGTTTGTTTCTGCTTCGGAACATCATTTACGGATTCACGCTATAAGAATGGAAAGAGTTAATTTTAGTCCATAAAACGGCGCAAGACAGCGGCTCACTTTCTTGCAGCAATCAGCGCACAACTGGATGACTGCTCACGACGCAGTTTGTCTATGATGTCTTCCAGCGATGCAACATCTTGGATCATTTTGGATAGTTGTAATGCCTGCGTTATCAAGGGACAGATTTGTCCAAATTATGCTCATAACAGTCTGACAAAAAACATTCTCTGTGCGTTTCATGGCGGCTATAAAGTAACCTGTGTGCGTTCCTCCAGGGAGTTCATGATGGTGATCTGGGCCAAGATAGCAATGACTGTGAGTGGCACCACAACGATCAGAATCTGAAACATCAGCGGGTTGCTATTGGTGTTGGGAACATCACAAGGATACCTATGTCCTCAAAGAAAACAGTGAGCACCATTTGGAAATTGTGGGTACTTTTGAAAACCCAGTTTGCTGTAAAATGTCAGCGTAACTACCATACCCTACATGTGTTGTTTTCTGTTGATGTCAAACACTCATTTAGATAGAAGACGATTGACTTTTTTGTGTTCAGGATAACTGGAGACGTTGGTGTCGCTGATTTCGATCAACTTAAAAGCTGTTTCCAAGTAGTTTGTAATGAACATTTACGCTGATCAAACTTCGAATCACCAATCCAATACAGAGAGTCACTTGACCAAATCAAGACCGGACAGTGACCCTCAACACCTTCTAATGTATGCATTAGCAGCCAAAATGTCTAAAAACACCAACACATAAATAAGTCAGACCTGAAGTGTCACTTCCTTTGGGTCGAGCCGTGATGCGGCATTGAGCACTCGGCCAGTTGACGAATGGCCACTTGAGTTGCCGGACGACACCCACGAATTAACGGCCACCGAGGGTGGAGGAATTTGGGATGTGGCCGATTTGGGACGCACTTGGATGGTCGTCGGGGGCATTACGCTGGGATACTGCACGTGTCAGTGATACTGTAATTAAGCTACGGTAATGTACAGTACAGCTATACTTATGATCTGAACTAAGTGAGGTGGTCTGATATCGCCGTGCGAGATTTAAGCTGGAGTTATACTTGTCCATTTTGAGCTTGTAGACAAAGGACAAATTTTTGTTATAGTCATTTTTTTGTGATAGAGTAAAAGCACAAATTTCGTCCAGCGTAAAAGTTTTTCATTTGGTGCAGGCGAACAATTTTTACGCTGGTCGAAATTAGTGCCCCAATTCTATCACAAAATACGATTCAAACAAAAATTTGTCCTCATTGTCTACAGGCCCAAAATGGACAAGTATACCTCCATCTTTAGGGCAACATGACTGCGATGAACCAAGGGCAACGCAACTGCAGTTTTTGGTTGGAACGCGTTGTGCTGCAGAGTTAGAGCACTAATTATGACCAGAGTAAAAGTCGTTCGCACTGGCCCTTGTTGGAATTGCATTGTAACTCAACAACGCAATACCGAACCTAGCTAGGACCAAATGGCTAATTGTTCTGTCGTCAAAACATGTCGTCAACCAAGCAATAATACATGAGCCCCAAATGAGCGCGAAAATAATACATGTAATTTGACGACAAGTTGTGACGACTTGATCTGACGACTTTACCATAAGCCCAAATGATCCAAAACGACCAGAGGTCGCAGCCGGGTGGAAGCAAGCAATAACTTCCGCTGGCGTCAGGATTTGAGCGGTTATAGTTTGATCCGATTTCTTCTGGTTTATCGTATGGGCACTAATTAGCGTCAAGATTGCCAGGCATAATCTTGAAGGACAGAGGAATCATTAGCTTTTGCACGCGCGTCGTGGCAAACGTGAGGTCGCTCAGACAGACACACGGTTGGATTTAAAAATTTTTATTATTGATCAACTTTTTTTCAAAAAAAACTTTTTAAATTTTTTTTTTTAAATTGGTTTTTTTGTTCCGGACCACCAAAAAATTGGTTTTTTAAGCAATTTAGTTGCTGAAATCATGCTAGTTAGGTACATATGTATGTTTTGAGATGTACACAAAACAGGACTTTTTCACGGACTTGAATGTTTGCGTCGATCAGTTGCGATCTAATCCCTTCTGTCGTGACTGATAACCTCGAACGTGAATTCTGTTTGCATACACAATGTAACAAAGGGGAAGGCCAACCTTCTGTTTGTGATTTGTGGATAAATTTGAAGAGACATAAAGACCTACAACATATAGTACTTATTTTGTGTCACAAAAACAACAAATGACCAATCCGCGACCGCTGCAAAGAGACGAACACCGTCGAGTATGTCGATAGGTTACGGCACGCTCATAACTGCACAGTATACAGTGTGCGGTGTCCTGGTCGCACAATCACTAAATCAGAATTCATCTACCCTGATCTTCAGGTTCAACCTTGACCACTTTGCTGTGTACTTGTGTTTGTGACAAAACATATTCACGTGAAAATGATCCAGAAGAGCGTTCACGTTGCTGCAGTTCTGGAATATTTTGGTGACTACATGGTTTGTGTGTGATTGCGCAACGCAACGTCATTGCCCCGTCCCTTTCCCTTTTCGCGATTCAGGAAAAAATTGACCAATTCTTGCAACTTTACTGTGCGACCATGTGACGGTTGTTGGGATGTCTAGGAACCAGTGTTGGAGCTGGGAGCGGGATTTGGGGGTATCCCCAGTACAGTAGGTATCCCCCTCGCCTGGAAACATGCCTTTCTACCTTACAAAGTGAGAAAATAACAAAGAAAGTTAAAAAATAAAAAAGTGGACTCACTGTTTAAAACTCTAAAATGAAAAAGTGACCAAAAGAAATTACCAACAATGGTTACTTTTTTTAAGTCCAACCCTGCTCAGACAACACATGTCAAAACTGACACAGCCAGAACGACAGAGCTCCAAAGTCTCAAATTTGCACCTCACCGCGATAAAAGTAATTGCGCTTGACTCACGCTGCATCGACCAAATTTTCGCTCTTTCTGTGGCGGTTGAGCATTAGAGGTTTGAGCCATTGGTCACAGTCGCAAAATCGAGTGATTCATCTGCCCTGTAAACAAGGAGGGCGTTTTTAGTTGGTTTGTTGACAGAACTTTGCCGGGCAACGGCATCAGATCAACGCCAAATCGGATTCATGTCAGAAAGTAATTAGAAACCAAAACATCATAATGCGAGAATTTATGTCTATCCGATTTCATGTGTTGAGACTGCAGACTGTGACAAAACGTCAGGCTGCCAGGGTTTCCAAAAGTGTTGCATGTTCCGCGCTGATGGTATCACTGTTGAATCAGCGTCATGAGCTTTGCGGGTTTGAAAAACGCAAGTGGTACTCAGATGGACGATAGGTCGGCGTTCTACGAAGCCATTTCCACTCGATCAATGTTCCACACGAGTACGCTAAAGTCAAGCCTAAGGGACGAACTATCGGCAGTTACCGCAGTTGACGGCCAGTCAACGCGATTGTTCGACGTGATCGAACCTGTCCAGAGGGATTGCGCAGGTCCGACAGTTGCAGGTGGATGCCATGTAGACAAACGTGCACCACCACTACGTTTCGGACGGTTTATCTTTTGACGCTACTGGGACAGAATAGTGAAACCCACTAACGAGAGTACATAAATTCAAGCATTATATGAGAATTGTAGAGTTCAGCAGTGCACAGACAAACATAGCTGACTTTCAACTTGGCGTCGTAGTCAAAACATAGCTGGATTCACACAGCGTTCAATGTAGTTAAAAAGAATCTTTTAGCTGCATTTAGCAGCTA
>JASAMV010008908.1:0-65401 GCA_030248065.1 Rhynchonema sp. JSB1_4
AATCGGGGGGATACCTACTGTACCATCCCAAACATCGGGGGGATACCTACTGTACCAAACGAAGAGATACCTCCCCTGTACTGGGGGGGGGCTACCCCCCTCCCCCCAACCCCCCCCCCGCCTCCAACACTGGCACTATGCGAGTTAGTAGTTGCAACGAAACAATTATCATGACCATCAGTGAATTATCTGACAAAGCCGTGTTTACGTCGAATTCAAACTGCGTTGCGCAACAAGAGTCAACGATCGGCGGTCCGAACCCTTAGAATGTGTGAATCTTTTCATTCCCGTAACTTGCACACCCTGTTTTGTATTTATTTTCATGTCCTTAAACTCCACATCCGGTCTTGTAATTATGCTTCTTTCACTTGATCTTCTTATTTATGTATTATTGATGGGTGTCGAGTGTCGACGCTATAAACTAACTAACTAATGTGTGAATCTGACGCAAGACATCGCGCGCAGCGGGAAAAAAATTAATATTTTGAAGCCAGAAATTAACTTTATAACACAAAGCCAACTGAAACTTTTGCTGTGACGACCAGGTGACGAATTGGTCTTAGTTTTTATTCGTCGTGGCACACTTTTATTCGTCAATGACGAGTAAACAACCCTGATTCCGACCCACCCCTCCTTTTTAAGTGTGAAGCTTTTATTTTCAGACGCTAAATTGGGTAAGGCTAAGACAGGAAGCCGGAAAACGGCAAAAGCCACAAAACCATCGTCGTGTCAAAATGGTGACTGAAGCTCAGGTAAGCTGTGAATACAGAGTGCACGTTGTTGTGCACGACAGAACATTCTTTTTCGTCTCAAAAACCCAAGATTCTAAATAGAAGGACAATAGAAGTAATAGTCTAGTGATCAAAAACACGACAAATCAAAGACAGCTTTTGAGCAATGCAGTCCAGCCATCGAGTTAAAAGTATTTTCATAATGTCGATTGTCATGTTGGTTATTATTTTAGGCGAAGCGCGATGAGAAACGCGAAAAGAAGAAGAACAACCCAATGCGCGAGTTGAAGATCAGAAAATTGTGCCTGAACATTTGCGTCGGCGAATCGGGCGATCGACTAACGCGCGCTGCTAAAGTGCTCGAACAGCTCACCGGACAACAACCCGTGTTCTCAAAAGGTTGGTCGTTTTCTTTTGTTGTGTTATTCGTGTTAGTGCTTGCGTTAAACTCGGCAATCGGATGGGATGCGAAGCTTCTTGGGGACAAATGATTTTGAAATCTAAATCTGGTGAATGTTCTTCTTCTGATGTCAAAATAATCAGTGATTAACGACGGCAGATTCGTACCGATTCGTTGGGACGATTAAAAATTTTGACGTCGCCCCGGATCTTCGTCCGATCACTATATTGGCATTTTTCGAATCTGATCAATCTCATTCGCTCACAGCGCGCTACACCGTCCGATCGTTCGGTATTCAACGTAACGAGAAGATCAGCGTGCACTGCACCGTTCGCGGCCCGAAGGCCGAGGAGATTCTGGAGCGAGGATTGAAGGTACATTTATAATGTTTGTGAAAAATGTTTGTTTTCAGTGAATGTAATATTTTATATTTATTAATGTTTTAGGTGAAGGAATACGAGTTGCACAAATACAACTTCTCGGCGACCGGCAACTTTGGGTTCGGTATCCAGGAGCACATCGATTTGGGCATCAAGTACGATCCGTCCATTGGTATCTATGGAATGGACTTCTATGTGGTCATGGGCCGATGCGGACAACGTGCGTATATTGTTGTTTGCAACATGAATGAACAGTGGTGTCGTTGAAAAATCGAAATCTTCCCATATCCAGCCCAATTTTCGGGAAATGTACCATACATACCCCCAAAAATTAAAAATTTCCCATGCCCGAGGGGTTTTCTCCACTCTGAAGGCACGGTTAAAACAGGGTTCTCTTACGGCAGCAAGCGGTTTTTGACATTACTAGGCGAAACATGGTCAACTTCGGTACTTGTCGGGGTCAAAAAGTCATTTGTTAGGGGTGCTTGTTCTAAAAGTGAAAAATTTCCCACGACCCAATACCTCCGGCTGATTTCCTATACCAGGGGTAACGCCCAGCCCAACCCCCGAACGACTCCACTGTGAATGAATATTGGTGGGGCCAGGGCGCCCAAGATGCGTGAATCTTTTCGGTGCGTATCTCACCAATGCCCGCATGCTTGCAATATAAATCTACCATATGACAGCTACAGGGTGTTGCAAAACTAGTCTACCATAACAAACCGGCGATTGTAAATATAACAAAATCATACGAACCAAAAAATAAATATGAATTCATAATGTCAGGTGTGGCGTACCGTCGTCGTTGTACGACCAGTGTCGGCGCGTCACATCGCGTGCACGCAGAGGACAGTGTCAAGTGGTTCCAACAAAAGGTGCACCCTTGTTATTCTGTCTCAAATTCTCTTAATAACAAAATTAACAAAAAAAATTAATTACGTAATTTTTTCAGTACGATGGAATCATACTGCCCGGCAAAAAGAAGTGAGAAGATGCCCAAGCGAGACAGTAATATTGGAGTTAGGATTTATTACAAAGTAAAAATTGTGTTGTCTGTTGCTCGATTGTTATACGTTATTCTGTTTGAAGGGTGATATTCATTATTATGCGTGAATTCGCTTGTATTCACCAACAGAAACAAGCAGAATAAAAGAACTTCAAGTGTGATATGCTGGGAGAAGTTTTATTAATTAATTCACATGTATATTCATGTTCAATACCTGTCAATAACGAGATTCATAATACCAGACTTGCTTTATTTAATGTGTTTTCAGAAACTTCGATCTTTCGGCTCTCGATATTCCATCTCCAGATAGTCAAACACGTCACGTTCACTGGTGATTGGGATTGGTTCGCCTGGCTCACCTGGATAACGTTTTTGGTTAGCTTCAAAATAGGTAGGACTTGGAGCAAGTTAACCCTGCAGCACCGATCTCATGAAAAAAAAGGCTGCTCTGATGAAAGATATAACATCTCTGATAAATAAAATAAAAAATACCGGTGCTTCCCAGGCGCCTCAAGCTGTACTCGTTGAGCGTGTAGCCGAGTTTGAGCGCTTGCGCGCGCATTTGTCTGTTGAACTCGTCTGAACCGGTGAAGTACAGCACCGCGCACCAGTATTCATCGTTGGGCACCAGCCTGAAAACGGTTGATTGTTGGGGCGTTATGGTAGGTAACCTAGATGATACGGCGCTCAACAGCACTCCCAACATTGCAAACCCACCGAATGTCAATTCTTCTATTCACAACATCCTTCGGCGTCTTCAGCTTTTCTTCCGATAATAAATGACAAACGCCCATGAATTTCGATTCGCCCATTGAGATCGTGTCGGTGACGAGTCTGGCCGCTTCAAGCGCCGATACCGCTTGTTTCAGATGCGTTTTGCCCTGGCAAAAAGTGTCGCAATTGAACTTGACAATGGGATTTCTGTTCTGCGCCGCGATTATGAGAAACTACAGTGACTTTTTCACTTCTTTTAGCCCCTTTTAAAACGATTTTATGACATGGTATTGGACGTTGAACAAACTTTTTCGACGTTTTAGACCAAAAGGGAACATTTTTCGGAAAAATAAATTGCCGGTAGTTTTCTCGGGAAAATCATTTTGTAAATAAATTTGTAGATAAAGGCTTTCTTTCCTACTAGCCACTGCATGGAGAAACCCCCAGCCAACCTTCGATGGTGATTTTTGCTTCGTCTTCGCTGTGAAATTGGGATGCGTGAGCAAAATGTCAATATCGCCTGATGTTTCAGCACCTCGTCTATAGCTGCCACAAACCGTCATTTCGTAACGACCAGAGTCCACCGATCTTATCACGTTTTTGATTTGGGCCTGAAGTGAAAGTCGATTGTTTTGTGTTGAATTCAAACTTTCGTCTGTTCAAACATCATCGAAAATCTGACAGCACCAAAGTATTTTTTTAACCTCAAGTTGCGTCATTTCTGCTCGCGGTATGCGTTTCTCGAAGTCATCCAGATATTTGAGCCCGATTTTTTGATGAGCCGTCAGTTTATCGGTGTGTTTTCTCAGAGCTGAAGGTGGAAACTTATTTCCTTGCACAGTGGTTTTCATTTAATCATGCCATGCCAGAAGGATTCGAAAGGAAAATAACCGTCAATTGATGTGATTCCCTGATCAACCAGCGTTTTGGCATGCGACGGTCCGATCCCGGACACGCGAACGAGTTCTTTGATTGCAACATTCGTGTCACTAGCTCGGATCGTAAAAATTGGATGCATTTTATTTGATTTTATGTTCTGTGCTGGATAATCTGACACGTTTTTTTACTTTTTCCAACTTTTCCAACTTCCCACTGCTGAGCAGTTCATCGATTTTGGCCGATATTTTCTTGCCAACCCCGGGTAACTGTTCGGCGTCTTGTCCATTCTTGATCGGTTCCGAGTGCTTCGCGATTGAATTGGCCGCTTTTCGATACGCGTTGTATTTGTGCATTTGACGCGAGACGTTCTTCTCGTAGTCGGCCAGCTCTGTTGAAAAAAAACGATAAAATGGAAGAAATTGTTATTTGGGGCTTCTGTGAAGTGCCAATGACTGACCCAAAAGCATGTCCGAGATGCGTTTGTTAACATCTGGCGTGTCTTCATTCGCAATCAGTTTCCGTTTTCCACCAATAGCAGTCATTCTGATCGATAGTGATATGATAATCAATGCCTGCAAATGAGAACATCAATCCCGAAATTTCAAATTTCATTCATTGCTTCCGTTTCAAAGAGAACGTGCGTGCCCAAACATGTCCGCGACCCACACACGCAAGCGCAGCATTGCTTCGTTGTCATGTCAATATTTTTTGAGCGCGCGCGCACACTTCCAATGTCAGGTTGGACTGAATGAAACGTCACGCGAGATTTTGATCGTGCGAAAAGTGAGATGAGAATGCAATGGTGGAGGTTGCATGTTAAAATTTAAAATCATGTCGATGTCTTTGACAATGTGACAAAAAAATGTTCGCAGGTCCCGCACACCAAATCGCAGCGACAAAAATCATGTCCGACGCGGCGAACATCGAACGTTTGTTTCTGCGACTGGCCAGTCTGTCGACATCTGCCCAGCTGCAGACGTTTATCGATCAATCATTGGTGCACGTGATCAGCTCGTTGGCTGATGACACTGTTCGCACAGAGGTTGGTCTTGGAACATTTCTCATGTGCAAACTGCAACCTAAAACTTGAAGATCGGAAGGCTTGTTATCACGTGCGGTGCCGGCGTGCTTTTGGATGCATCTGCTTGCCAGTTTTGATACCCCGAGCGGTGCACCGGGTAATCGTCAGTGCAAATGCACAAGATGGTTCTATGAGCCCAAAGATATGAGGGCTTTATGACAACAGTTCCTCACCCTTGTTGCATTCACACAGGCAATGGAGTTGCTGTCGCATTTGAACAAACGCGTGCGCGCCGATGATGGTATCCAGTTCCCCTTAGAAACCCTGATTCGTTCACGCGATACCACCAGCAATGCCGTGATTATGGTTTGTGATGACCGACAAGTTTTTCCATTCTAATTATAAAGTCTTCAAACCTGGATTTCTATTCCTCCCAGAACTTCTCGATGGTTTACATTCGAATGGGCTACCAGCGATGCGACGGTGATCAGCAGCGAGAGCTGTTGCCGATGATGTTGCACGATTTGCACAAAAGACCTGAACCACAAAGGAATAGGTTTGTATGATCATACGAATCGTGCTATCATGCGTTCTTCATGTTCAACAAAAGAATGAAACATAATTAAGCACACTTCAAACCTCGATTGGCACTTTGCTGTCACTGGCGGAGCGCGACCGACACACCTGGCCCGATCTCATCTTGTCATCTGAATGTTGGCGGGTGATCCTCGACTTTTGTCTCGAAATCGTCCTGTTACCTCTGGGCAGGTTTGCTCAAAATTTTGCGTTGCTGATTTTGTGCTCATTAAAATATTCGAATGATATAATTATTGTTGCGTAAAATACAACAACTGCTTGTGACAAATCAGAAACATTTGTGCGGCTTTCTTCAGTGTGGCTGGTCAAAATACGCCGCCCGGATTGAGTGCATCCGGGTTCCAACGTGTGGTCCCTTTGGCTGATCTGGATACGGTATGCTATTGTCGGTTACTGTATGTACAGTATATACCCATCCAGTGTAGTGGCAGGCAAATGGTTGCAAGGTACCCTTGGGGGGGGATGGATCCAGATGGTTGCAAGGTACCCCCTACCCAGCCTCCGGAAGGTTGCAAGGTACCCCTGAGGTCCGAAAAAAGGGTGTTTTTTACATGCATTATACTGCAAATTTGGCCGAAAAATAGGTACTTTTTTGCATTTTGGCCGAAAATTTGCCTAAAATACCTATTGTATGGAGGCGCGAATTTTGGGGTTTTGAGGTCGAAAAACACCCATTTTTGCGTATGAAAACCATAAATTGATGGTTGCAAGGTACCCTCCGGGGTGGTTGCAAGGTACCTACCCTTCCCCCCCATCCCCCCAAGGGGTGGTTACAAGGTACCTACTCCTTAGGGGGGGGGAATCCCCCCCATCCCCCCCAGCCACTACACTGTACCCATCCATTTTACGAATACACAATTGTTGCAGTTGAAATTGAACTCTATCAAATTTCTGGCACGTGCTTCGCCAATGGTGAACGACTGTGATACCCTGATTCACGTGATTGTCGCGATGGCTGACACGTCGCATTTGTGAGTGATCAATTTTGTTGGGTTTTTGGAATGGTTTCATCGTGATTCAATTGCTTGGGTGGAACTACAATGGGTGCAACCTCGGTGTTTCAGGGTAGTCAGCGCTGCTGAACTCGAACTCAAGCGATTGCCAATGTAAGTTTGTCAGATTTCTTGGCTTTTTTCGTTGTTTTTTTACCATTTTCGCTATATTCAGTACTTATGTTATTCAGAACCGAGCTGCTTGAGAATTCGTTGGTTGTAAACAAATTGTTCGAGTTGTACATCGGTCAGCAAGGCGACAAAAATGTTAGTTGTGTTGCTTTGCACTTCATCACATTGTGAAAGCTTGAAAGCGTTTCGATGTATTCGACAATATTTTGTAGATTCCGGAGCCAGATCGACGCCATCCCGCCAGTTTGCGACACAAACTCAAATTGTTCCAATATCTGGCTCGATCGCGTCGCGCTTCGTGCATTTTCCCGAAAAATATACAGGTCGAGTGATCAAAAGTTTGGCGTGCGTAAAATAACGGAATACGCTTGTGAATTGTATGGTGATTTGCGATGCAATTTCAGTACAGTTGTGTTTGCCGTTGCAGGTTGCTTTGGATGGACTGCTCAGCAAAAGTGGCAATACGAAACTGCAGTTGTTTGCTGTCGAGTTTTTGGGGCCCATAATTGACAGGTAACCCATCAAAACTGCCACTTTCGTTTCTAAGTGACATCGCCACAACCTTTTTCAGCTGTCCAGCTCAATTCGTTGACACTTTCCTGCCCATTATCTTCACGTCGCTGAGAAAATTTATCCAGGAGTCGACGGTTCGGTTCGGTTTCTGAACACATAAACCAAAACTAAGGTAATTTTATGGACGATTTTCAGGAAAGTCGTAATGTTTCACGTGCATATCTGACGTTGGCAAAGGCAGGCACACGGGCACCGAAACTTGTCAATCAAGACGTCGCATTTGTCAGTCATTTGTTCGATCAAGTTGCGCAAGTTCGTTGGTAATCGATTATTTTCATGTCAAACTTGGTGATCTGAGCGGTCTCGGTCCGGCAGAGAGTCTGGCATTGGTCACTGACTGCTGTGAGATGCACAGCCCTGGAAATGTTTCGAAATTTTCCTTTTTCGAAATTTTTTTGTCAGATGTGGGGAAGCGTTTGTGCCAGTTGAACAACGAACGTAACAGTTGTGATAAACCAGGTCGAAAAAGGGGCTCAGTTTTAGTGCTGCTCAATCTGCTTGTCAAAAAAACAGCCACATATGTACAAAAGAATTAATTAGATGCTATGACCCCGGGAAGGGGGCTGATTTCAGTTGATGGCTTTCAGCTGCTACTAGTTACTACATGTCTGGCGACTGAGCAAAAACTTCTGTCGTGCACCTCTGCTGGAGTGTTTGTGCGTACTGATTCTGCTCATATCTACCTATCGCAAGATTTGACCCGACCAATCACCGAGTTTCATGCCGGCCAGGCTGTGCATTCGTTATCATTAGTCATACATTTTTCCCTTCATCAATCAGGCATCGGACGATCTATCCAGCAGCGCGGCTGATTGTCTGACGTCATGGATTCCCATTATAACTGGCTCATCAGACAGCACCAAGCTGCAAGTCAACACGCTCGTCACTTCGTATCTCGGTCATGTGAGTGAACGATGGGTTTTTGTTCATTTTCGCCTCTTTTGCTGCATTTCTCAGTTGAGGAAAACGAAAAAGTGTAAAACTAGTGATATTATATTTTTCACTCACAGGACCGCGTCAGGTGTCGACTTTTGGGTCTGAAGTTCGGCGAGCACCTATTCGACGCGTGTGATGTTTCAAGTCGATGGTTGCTGTGTGTGGCTGCCGGTGACACACAGGACATTGTGCGACTGGAGGCACAACGGTATTTTACGTGCTTCATTGCTTGATTTTTGTGGTGATTACGCACAAACACGAATTTATACTTCCAGTATTCTCACCGCCGCCGTTAGTGCTGGTAACCTGCCTGGTTTCGGCGATTTAGTGTCGCATTTTGAATCTCAGGTGCGCGTGTTTGGCCGGATTTCGCGACTGAATCTTTATTTGCGGCATTCTAACGTTTGTCGCGTGATTTTCAGATGTTTCCGTTGTCTAATGCTGATGGCCGCAAGTCAAGCGCGCCTTCAATTGATACGTGTGAGCAGGTGGGTGCTCTTGGGTAGTTGGTCTTGTTGTTCATGTCATTGTCACCTGCAAAAATTACAAACCTTTGTGATGTTTCGCACAGGCGATTCATTACATGCGCGCTGCTCTGTTGCACGAAATCGATAATAACGCAGCACTAACGTTGACGATGCCAAAGGATGTGGACAACCCGGTCGAGACCATACAGTCACAAAGTCCTGGTCTGAAACGGGTTGTCGATAAAATTGGCGATCAACATGTCACGAAATACGCCAGAATGCTTGTTCATGTGTGTCAACAGCGCACAGGTGAGGCCGGCGGAATTGTTTTTTTTTCTGTCGACGTCCGGTGTATTGTCTGTCTGCGACGAAAAAAAATCGTCAAATATGACCATTTCTTGAACTATAATCGTTTAATTTCAGTTCTTATCGACTTGTGCGTGTTGTGCGAATGTGCGACACATTGGCCGACGCAGACATGGAGCAATTGTGATGCGGACTGGATTGAGGTATGAATGTCTTATGTTCAATGTCAGGAAACCGTGCAACCCAAAGCGTTTTGTTCTTCTTGTGCACAGGAGTTGTGCGTCAGCAGCTCACAGTATACGATTTGCGCCATCGCAGCTGAGCTGTACGCCATGCATTGGAGACATGTGAAACGAGATGGAGCACAATTGATATTGAAATTACAGCAGCTGGCTGATGGTCAAAACGTTGGTGACAATCACTCATGACTTTGACTGAATTCCGGAAAGTTCTTGCATTCTTCACTCTGGCGTTTTCAGCCGTGCGGTGCGTCCTGTCTGATCGCTCATTTATTGGCCGTCACTGGTGATTCGGCACCTGAAGCTGATAGGAAATCATATGAAAGATTGATTATGTCGAAAATTCACATTGAGCAAGCAAACAAGAATGAAATGGAATGTGCTTGTGGTGCGCTGGCTGAGCTGTATCGGTTGGTGATTGATTAGCTTGGCCGGCTTTTGGAAATATTGCGTTCTTTTAGCCACAAATATTTCGCTGTTTGTTTTTTGTTCTTCTTTTTAACGTGTTCAATAGAAATTGATCAAAAACAACAGATGGTGTTGGTGCACTTCGCTGCACCTAGTTTGCCGATAGATCTTTCGCCTCAAATGATTAAAGTTCATCAAATTGCTGTTTCAGTCGTCAACCGTCGTCGTTTGATGTCAACGAATTGAAAGAAGCTCTGACCATCGTGGGCAAAGTGTGTCAGAGTCAGAAAGAGTCCATCAATGACAAATCCCGGCAGCGCGCACTCGCTTTGATTGGATACGCCACTGTGAAACATCAGGCAGATAGTGGGGAACTGGTGAAACCTTCGTGTGACCTCTTGATGGCTGTGGCTGAGGTTGTTCGTCTGCAAAGATTTGCTGTCATTATACTAATCAAATTACGGAAAAATGAACTTCGCAGGGCCCTCCCCGTCCCGAGCTGCAACTTTCGGTCGGTTCTGCGTTGTTCAATCTAGCCGTCGGAATGGGCTCACCGTTCAGACGTGATTGCTGGCTGATTAGCGAGCAGGAATTTATAGTTGGTGTTGATTTTTAGTGTAACTCATGCGTCCTCTATAACGTTTGTGATTCTGTCGAAACTTTGCAGCAGCAGTCCAGCGCGTCACAAAACTATACTGTGGTTGAAGAAGTGCTGAATAGAATTCTGTCCGAGAAATTGGCATCCGGATATCGCCATGTGCGACGGGTGCGCAATTTATTTTTTCGATTTTGAATCTTACGATATATTATTATCTTTTTTTTTAATTTCAGGCTGCCATCATCTGGCTATTTGTGTTTGTCAAGTTTGGCTCCACGCACTCGACCATTCGCGATCGAGCCGCTGATCTGCAAAATGCATTTGTGCAAGGACTGGCCGAGGCACATGGTTAGTTCCGTTGATGTTTCACGGCGTTGTTGCGTGCTGGCTGGCAATTGAAATATTTGCATTGTTTCTGTACAAAGGTGCGACGAAAAAGGCAAGAATTCGGCATAAATGTTCTGCATTTACCACAACCCACCACGAATTCTAGATTTGATCCAAGAACTATCCAGCCAAGGTTTGGGCATAATTTACGACCACGCCACGGAACAACAACGAAATGTGATGGTTGACTTGTTGGTGGGATCGCTGACGGGCGCCGCGCAAACGTGCGTTTCGTTGAAACGAATTTGTATTTTGCACAAATTGCAAAAAAAACAAAAGAAATTCAAGATCGTACTTGTCTCTTTCAGAGGAGGTCCAACGAAAGCTTCAGCCGAGACCGAAGTCAGTCCGATCTTCGTCCAGCCGGCGGCTAATTCAACGTTGGTAGTATTTTCGACATTTTTTGAGATTTCCTAAAAAGATGAGTCCAGATGTGCATGGTTACTTTATAGTGACACGCCATCAACCTATCGTGAACTGTGCAACCTGGCCACTGATATGAACAAACCGGAACTGGTGTACAAGTTCATGCAACTGGCAAACAATCAGGCAATGTGGAATAATAAAGTGGTGCGTTGATATGCTTTGGAGTTGCACAGCTAGTATACGACATTATTGAGTCGGTTTTTGGAAGTTGCGCGCTTGAATGAGTAATGTTCCGAGTCTGCCATCAGTGTTTCGATAGTACGAGACGGTCGTTCGGTGCATGTGCACTGATGATGCACTACTTCACCGCCCGTCTGAAACTAGGAAGAAGCTGGCTGGACTGACTGCTCTACATGTTGCATGCAATGATTGATTTTTCAGTCACTCTGTTTCCTGCTCATTGTCTCAGTCTTCGATGTTTCAGGGCGCAGCATTTGGTGTCGGCCAGGTGCTCGCACGTGCGCGTGAACAGCTACAACCGCACCTGCCTGAATTGGTGCCGAAACTGTACCGATATCGATACGACCCGGATCCGAAAGTGCAACAGTCGATGAAAAACATCTGGCAGTTGGTCACCGGCAGCGCAAAGGGTGTGGTCGATCCACATGTGGATGCGATATATGACGAGCTGGCGAAAGGACTGACCAACACACAATGGAGGGTCAGGCAGTCAAGGTGGGTAGGGTGCAGTGGTGTAGCTAGGGGGGTTACCATTCTGGAATGGGGTGTGGGAAATCGGCCGGGGGTATGGGAAATTTTTCACTTTTGCAGCAAGCACCCTTAAGAAAATACTTTTTGACCCCGAGAAATACCAAAATGGACCATTTTTCATCCAAAAACGTCAAAAATTGCTTGCTGCCACAAGAAACTCTCTTTAAGCACTTTTTAGACCATTTTTTGGCACTTTTAGAAGATTTTTTGGGTCATTTTTCCAAAAACCCCACCCTCGGGTATGGGAAATTTTTGAGTTTTTGGAGAAACACCCCCTGGTATGGGAAATTTTTGATTTTTGGGGGTATGTATGGGAAATTTCCCGAAAATTGGGCTGGGTATGGGAAAATTTCGATTTCTCAACGACACCACTGGTAGGGTGTTTTTGCTGCTTTTTTGGAAATTGTGTTTTTTTGTATTAGCCGACGAGACTGCCAAATCAAATTAACAGAACAGCAACAGCTGCTCATTTGCAACAAAAGCAAAACATTTCTCATTTGTCAATACAAATAGTGAGACTAAGACGATCACATTTTTTCTGAGCTGCCGCTGCCTAGCATGATCGGTTACAAATGTTTCAACACTACCTGCAGCTGTCTCGCCCTATCCGACCTGCTATCATCGCACTGCAATACCCGCATGGCTGAAGGAATGGGTGAATTGTGGCTGACCGTGATCAGGGTGCAAGACGATATGAAGGAATCGGTCAGAGACGCCGCCGATCGATTGGCTGTGACGCTGTCGAAGGTGGGCAGAAATGTGTAATGGTGGCACGGCACGACACATGTACAGATGCAATGCAGTCAATTCTGTTCCATCGTTATTTATACTGACACAAACACTAACGCAACCATTTTCAGTTGCTTGAATTCCAGTTATGAGTTGAAATGAAGTGATTGAAAGTTTCTTGAGAGCAGCTCATTCGTATCCGTGTGCATTGCCTGCACTCAAACGTCGTCCGACGTACAGGGCGTGGAATAAGTGTGAGTAGTAACGAACGACTGCAGAACCGAACGCGTGCTGTTGGCACAGAGCTGTCCTTAATTTATATACGTCATCCGGCCGAATAACCGGGCATTATAAATGGGCATGTTGTTTTACAGGCCGCGCTGAGATACTGCAATCCGGAGAAGGGCGAGTCTGCGACACGGCTGATCGGCCAGCTGCTGCCGATTCTGATGGAGCACGGACTGTTGAGTCGCGTGCCGGGCACGAAACGAGTGACGTTAGTCGATTGCTGTTGTGCTTTTTGATTGGCTGATAAGGAGCCAGAAATAAAGCCTCGTGTGCGCGACCGAGAAACGGGACTGAGTTTGTCGACTGTTGTTTGGAGTTGTTGGTAATAGGCGCTCTGATTTTGATCGGTGTGCACAGTGTTCATTTTGAAAGTATACCCTTTTAGAGAGCAACTTCCACGCTGATCACAATTTGTTCTTCAACTTTGTTGCCCAAGGTTCGGTCCATGGTTGGTTTATTGCTCTCAGTGACGCATAAAACCATGCACGTAAATTAGTGATAGAAGCACAGTCACAAGACCGGGTGGGACAATTACGGAAATGAAAAAATAGTTACAACACTGGTTATAACAAAACCACAGCAAATAAAAGCTACAAAAAGCGCCAAGCAGAGAGAAAGATCACGGTTCGGTCCATCAATCCAGACAAAAAAATGTGAGAATCCCCCTTCAGTCTCACGAGTACTGCGTCCTTACATGCTAAAGTGCCCGTCTGGATCCAATGTGTTTTCTTTCATATTTTAGTTTGAAGACATTGATCGAACTGTCGCGTCATGCGGGCAGCGCTCTACGGCCGCACCTGCAGGTGGTGATCCCGAACCTACTAGAAGCGATGAGCGACCTTGAACCAGCTGTGCTCAACTATTTGGCCACACGCACCGATGCTGATAGTCAGGCACAGGAACAGGTACGTACACAATCGAGGCGCTTTGCGTGTATTCGGGTGAAAATATGGCAAAAATGAAATTGAGAAATAGGAGCTTCGATGAGCGGTCCTGGTCTTGGTCGCGGGACTTCTCGATTTATGGATGCATACCTACTGTATACTGTATCTCAGTTTGCTGCCTGTCCTGATTTCTCGAGAACGAAGATTAGCTGCCAGACAGTTACAGCAAACGTTTCCATTGCTCGACATCAGAACCATGCCTGTGAATCGTGAAATATTCATAGCTTCTAAAAAAAGTCATACGGCCATTCCTCACTGCTCGCTGGTTGATTCGATCACAAAAAGGCCAATTGTTTAGTCGTCAGCGCAAATTGCCGACGCTGGCCATTGTGCGTTGACCACCTGAGTATAAGCCCCCTTGCTGCCGGAGAAGTTCGGGTGCTTAATTGGGACAAGCGTCTGTTTTCAGATTTTGAAACAAATAATTTATCTCACATAATCCCTGGGGGGCTTATTTGGAAAACTCCTAAATAAGCCACCAGAGGAGTCTCAATCGTCCTATTTTGCGTTGCAGCTTGACAGCGCACGTGCAGCCGCGGCGCGCACCTCGCCATTGATGGACGCGCTGTCTGATTGTGTACGTCTGTTGGACGACACCAATTTGGCCGATGTCAGCACGCAACTGTGCCGATTGCTCAAGACCAGTGTTGGCCTGCCGACGCGCACGGCCGTGTGCGCACTGTTGACTGCCGTGTGTGCGACCAGTGCGCGCACGCTCAACGAACAGCCGCAGATTGCTGGTCGGTGGGGCTGGCGAGTGGTTTTCTTTTTCGTGATTTTTTTGTTGCACACTCAGTATACTAAAATTTCTGTTTCATGTTTGTTGCCAAAAATTGTAGCCCCTTAAAAATATTTTGCGGCCGGCGTAAAACTGGCGCAGAAGAACTGAATAAAACCGATATGAATTTCGAGCCCGACATTCAGACCGAAAAAGCGAAAATAGTCCAGTTTGCTGAAATTCCAATTTTCTGTGCCCTGATTTATGTATTTATGGGTGAACTGTGGCAACATTGTGGGGCGGTAGCCCAGCACTATGCCATTCCGCCTCGGCGTCCTGCGATGTTGGTAGGAACTCACACACCCTCGGCTTGCTTGGCATACATACTGTAAGTATACAGCAGGCATGTGTGAATAGCCATACGAGCTGCAGAAAGTGTGAAAGATACGGACCCTCTAAATTACACCACCATTGCAGACCAATTAATCGGCGCACTGACCAACGGTTTGTCAGATCGTAATGCGACCATTCGCAAGCAATACGCCGGTAGTATTGGACGATTGGCCAAGTTTGCACACGGAAGTTATCTGGTGAAGGTCTTCACCAAACTCATCAAGCAGTATATTGATCAGAATGAAGGTTCGTGTGTATAAGTTATGGAAAATTGCATATGGGTGCGAATTGCGTCCACATTTTGACACCGTCGTCAATTGGCACCTACATCCACGGTTCTGAATTGCACCGGTGTTCATTCAGATTCATCCGAAACATCATTATTATACGCACTGCACGGCGTCGCGCAGAACAACCCCGAAACACTGACTGATTTGGGCTCGACCGTTGCACCCGCCGTGTTGATGGGCTGTTGTCGATATAAAGGTGCGTGTGTAGATCTGAACTTGTTGTTTGTCGAATGACGATGACGACAATGAATAATTACTAGCACCTTGTCTTTTTTTCGCTCTAGATCCACCCGAACCGTTGGATGATGCCGCGATTCGAAGGAAAGAAATGTGGGATTCGATTTGGAACGAATTGGTACCGACGACTGAAAGCGGTAAGACCTGAGTTTTTGAAACATCTGCGTGGATACACACAGCCGCCTTGCCACATCAGGCGTGCGTCTCTACCGCACCGAGCTGACGTCCGTGTGCGCCTCAGTGTTGGCTGATTGTCGTTCGTGGCGTGTACGATGCGATGCTGCCAAGACATTGGCTGTCATGCTCACACATGTTGCTGTGCAGATGGAACCGCAGCAAATTGGTTGGTTTGCATCCACAAGTGGAGCATGTCTGGCTTGGTGGTGGTATAAGTTCGATTGAGAAGAGCCAAAGTGTTGCACTGTTGATTTTCAGCCCACATGGCCGATATTCTGTTTGCGGCACTATCGGGCACAATATGGCACGGCAAACATCAAGTGCTGCGGGCACTGCTTGTTTTGTGGACCAATATTCCGTAAGTATTATAAAATTATCCTTTTTTAGAAATATTTCTGGAACATTTCTTGCATTGAATTTTAGCTCCAAAGTTTCGGCTTCTGACTTCGATGCGACTGTGATTGATAAGGTGATGGTTCATGATGTTTTTCATTATGATTTTTTCAACTTTTGCTCAAAACCACGAGCTACTAATTTCGTCCTGATGCAATCAATCCCATGTGCTTTCCCTTTTCAGTGGTGCCAAGCGTACCTTCGTGAATGCAAGAAACGCGATGTGCTCTATCGCACCGAAGCGCTGGATTCAACCGCGCAGTTCGTGTGTGCCTTGTCACAACGTGCGTTGGCCATACAATTGTGCGATATGGTTGTGCCGTTGTTGAGGAAGGTTGGTGACCATTAAATTGTGAGACGAATACTTCTGTTATGAGCAGTTTGGTTATGCAAAGCTGGCTCATTCTGGTTGGTTGTGCGCTCCTGTGTGTGTGGAAAGTCATTGGCAAGTGATTGCAGTGCAAAAAGTTTGGCCTAGTTTTTTCTTGAACTTGCGCGGCCACACTTTGACTATGTATATCGTGCTGCATTGCCTATCTTTGGAGACTTGAGGGACTCACTCACTACAGTTCATTGAATATGGAAGTGACCCATCTTCAACCCTTGACAACAGGACAAGTCGTTGTTCAACAGCAGCAGCAGTGGTGATTCCGACGGGGGCGAGTCGGATCGAAAACGTGCCAACAACGTTGAACGATTCGAAGACGTTGCGATACGATCGCTGGCAAAGATGGGCGCCGCAGTGGATGCGAAAGGTGAGCTTGATGTTTCATGCATGGGAACAGTGAGACCAGCTCAAATATCGTGCTGATACGGTGAATGGTTTGGTCACTGCCACCGGAGTCGCGAGTGGTGCCGTGTCTACTGATGACCAATCGGACACCGCGGGAAGAGACAATGATCAACCGAGCAGCTGGTCACTGCTTAGTTAGGTTTGCAGTCCGTTCAAACCCGAGATTGGCTCCGCAACTGCTGCACCATCTACAAACCGAAACCGCCGTACACTAAACTGGCCATCGAGAGATCGACGAACCCAGTTGCAGTGCAGAGCTGCCATTCGACCTCGACGCCGGTGAACCTCTCGTCCTGGGAGCACTTACGCAACGACACATACAGACCTGTTCATTGTTGTGTTTGCTCTGACGATGGCAGGGTGCACCGCCCGTTTGTGAAAATAAGACGAATCCGACAAAATCGCTGCAATATTTGTGCTGTTGGGATGAGAATGAGAGCAATATATGATAAATTGCACCGTCTTGTGCTCCGTGGACATTGGTCGCTCCACGCGAGCGCTGACCCAACTCCATTGAGCTTTTTGAATATGGTCCAGTCCAATGTCAAGATTCTAACGGGAAATAATCGTCACTCACTTACAGACACGTACACACGCAATGTGGTTGACGTGTTTGCCCACCTGATGCCCAATGCATATTGGAAGATACAACTAGCGGTGGCCGAATCCACAGCAGTGTTGTGCAAACATTTGGACAGTGATGTTTCATGCGACGCACCTGTCGATGTGACGGCACTATTGTGCTCACTAGTGGATGTGGCTGGTTGGTTTTTGTTCAGGCAAAGATTGGGCCTCGAGTTTCTCCTTTTGGACCCGAGGACATCGTCGCGCGTTTTGACTTGGTCGCCTCAAGCTTAGACCTAGGCCTACCCTTCAGCTTAGGCTTAGGCTGCCAACCTTTCCTAGCAGCTAGAAATGTTGTCATTTACAGAACGCGCGACCATGTGACAAGGAGAATAATTTCGACCAGCGTAAAACTTGTTCGACCAGCGTAAAACTCAATCAGCTTTTTGAGAACAACTATTACCTTATCGAAAGTGTCAGCTTCTATAGCTGTGCTGCAAATGTTATTTCAATTTGAGCGTGCAAGCGCCCTCATGGTTATGCGCTCTCGATTGAACGTGAAATATTTTCAAATGGTCAGTTATATTTTCAGCCAATTGCACGCAACGATCGTTGCGACTTGCCTGTCTGCAGTCAATCATCTCGTTGTTGTGCTTGTGCGAACGCAAAGCGTTTCTTTTAGTGGACGTGAAACATCACCAAATACAATTCACCGCGCTCACACAACAACTGGAGTCCCACAGTGATGATCTGAGAACGATTAGTGCGTATCCGGCTGCTATGGCTTATTTGAAGGAATTGTGCACTTGATCATTATTTATTTCGTTGTTGCCTGACTCAAATATCAGTGCCAATCGTTTGTTATAATAAATGTTGATTTGGGTATTTATTTATTGCAGGTTGTTCGTCGAGAATAAAGGTTTTCAAACCACACTTGCATGATTGATTCCCATTCGCATTCATGGTTAATTCCAAATCAGGCCTTCTGTCTTGATGATCTCTCGGGGTTTCAACTTTTTTCCACTGATAATTTTAATTCTTAAATTTCAAGCGAAATTCTATTTGCAATGGACTTGGACTACGATGCGTTGACACAACAGTTTGCGGCGATCACCGACACGGACGAGGCGTGTGCACATTACTACTTGCAGGACACTGATTGGGACTTGCAGGTACGTGGTATTCCTTTGTGGATGATTGCCACTGTTTGATGTCCACTTGAAATCGACCCAGAACCGTATCAAACTTGGTGATCGAAGCGGACGTGCTTTGACAACGTTGCCGCCACCATCTGAATCGAGACATTTCGAGATTTACTACTGCGAAAAATTTCGACTGATGCTGAATTTGTTTCCAGGCAGCTGAGACCCTTTCATACGTGGTCGATATTTTTTGGCAAAGTCAAGTTTGATATTTTACCTGTCCTTGTGATGGGTATCGTAACTTCAGCGTGGCATCAACGCGTACTACGCCGATGCGAATGGTGCGGCTTCATGTGGTATTGATGAATCGATCAAATTGAAAGTGATCACTTGGAACATTGATGGTCTCTCACAACGCAGTCTCAAATCGCGCACTAATGCTGCCATTGACGTGTTGAAAAGGTGTGTTTGGGGAAAGCTTGCTGTTGTAATTTGTGTCTGGATCGTAGTAGCACGTTTGAAGGCAAAGAACCAAGAGGCCAACTGCGACAGGGCACTGAAAATTTTTGTTTGTAGCGTATTTATGTGCGATAGAACATTAGTTACATGGGAGTTGAACACTAGGATTTCAACCGGCATGAGTATACGTGGACGTAGTGAACAACTTTTCGAAACTAGTGTTGCCAAACCATAGCTTTTTTTCAAAATTCACTGGGTGCAACTTGCACCTAATATGTCAAAATTTAGGTGCAACTTGCACCTAGATTTTTGTTTTATGAACAAAATGTGAAAATCTACGTGCAAATTGCATTTAAAAAAGTGTCTAAAAAGCCTATGTGCCAGTCTATCTCCAAATACGGTCCTCAAAAAAAGCTGGCTTTGCCTTCCGGTTTCCGAAGAAGGTCCAAGTCGTGGCCCGTGCCTTCAAAGTGGATACAGTCTTGTGTATCAAAAACATTTTGTGCAATCCGTGAGCTTTATTTTCCACACTGGTGATCTTTATTGCAGTGAATCAGCAGACATTGTCTTTCTACAAGAAGTCGTCAACGAATCATACGATCTCATATCATCCGCACTGTCGTCCACCTATCAAATCGTGTCTGGTCGTGCTGATAATGTTCCACTACCCTACTACACCATTGTGTTACTGCGACGTGCCAAGGAAATCAAACTGGACCAATTCGATGTTCAGCCATTCCCGACGTCGCAAATGGGTCGCACACTGCTCGTGCTTCAGGTTTGTGCGCACCATTTTTGACTGAACTGAGCATGGCTGCACCGTGTTGGTCGTATCAATAAGTTTTCCAGCATGTATTGTTTTTTTCAATTTTAGTAAGTTCCGGTTTCACCAACACAGGCCAAGCTCAAGCACGTGAATCTCCAACTATTCACCGCACATTTGGAGAGCATGAAAGAGAGACAGCACTCGACCGAGCGTACCAGCCAGCTGCAACGATGCTTCACAAATGTGCGTAATGTGTTGGACAAAGGAGGGGCAACGATGGTCATATTGGCTGGTGATTTGAATCTCAGGGATTCGGAGGTTAGCAGAATTGTCGTGAAAGCTTTTTTGGCTGAATGACTATAGTTATCCTGAAAAAAGTGAAAAAAAACGAGCGGACCCGGGACCGAAGGTTTTCCCACAAAATTCGACAAGCTTTTCGCAATAAGGAACAAATTTTTTTCAAAACGCGTATCATCACGGTAAAAGTTGCCGTAATCGCTTGTTTCGGGCATAGCAGTGCATAATAACCATTATAACACACGCGCGCGTGTCAGTGATTACACAAACAAAACATGTGTCCAAAATGCTTGTTTTCGGTTCCCCCATGCTTATACATTGCGGTTCTTTGTCGTTTTTTTTGTAAATTTTTTGCGTTTTTTTTTCAAAAATATAAAGAACCGGTTTATCGGCAACAATACGAATGACAGTAACTATATGTAAGGAACTGATCATTTTGCAGCTGGATTCAATTGGTGGCATTCCTGGTGACATACAAGACGCCTGGATTGCCACCGGTCAGAATGCGGCCACGCGCTACACGTGGGACACGACCAAGAATGATAATTTGCAGGTGTGTGTGTAGTTTATGGTGATAACGCACGTTATGTTTTTGTTTGTTTACCTATTTCATTGTGACAGTGGCGGATCCAGCTTTTGGCCAAGAGAGGGGCCAAATCCAGAATGTCATTTTTATCCAGTGCTTGTTCCATTTTTGAAAAGTCATTTTATCTGGTGCTTGTTTAGAAGAGTGCCGCGCTTTCTACACTAAATGTTAAACAAAACGTGACGACGCGCGAAGCGCCCGAAATTTTGGCACTTTGTACGCGCGCGAGAGCCAGACGCGCGAAGCGCGCGATTTTTCGACTTTTGAAGTGTATCGGAGTGAAAATCCTGCGATTTAGGGGACCTTTTTCCTTCTTCCTTCCGAAACGGTGCCCCCCCTTCAGGGACCAAATGGACCAAAGGGGCGGCCATGGCCCCCTGTGGCCCCCTGGATCCGGTTGCAGTGTGACAACTTCCCGCTTGTGTCACACATACAGGCACCATTTTCATCCAAATGTCGCTTCGACCGTGTCTACTTCGCTGCCAGTGCACCGTTGTCAGTTGAATGTCAGTCCTTCGCGCTGTGCGGCCAACAACGCATTCGGACCACACTCTGTTTCCCGAGTGATCATTGGGGCATCGTTACTGAATTTGTGATCAACTGAGATTTTAATGTTTGATTCGTTGATTTAGGTTTGTTATTTTTCTATTATTTACTAGTTCTGGTCCTCATTGAGGTTCTACTGAAACGGGCATCGATTTTTATGATCATTCCTACCGACTTTGAAAGGTGTCTTTTATTTTTGTACTTTGTGTGCTTCTGCTGTTATTGTGATTTCGATTTCACCCACAGTTGTGGTTTTGTTATCGGAAATGTTCTTCATAAATATCTAGTTACCTATAATACGCTGTGAATTTGTGTATTGTTTGTTGCAAATCACAAATCGTTCTCTCACACGGAGCAAACGCGCGCACGAAACTGCTTATCTAATTTATTGTCCTATTTTGTTGTGCTTTCATTTCTGTCGAAATATTTCAACTTGATTTCAGAATATAATTCGGCTGTTCCACTCATGAGTGTCTGAATGTTCACGCTCACTGGTCGTTCATTGGCCCCGTTCACTTCGGCTTTGCGATCCGTTGGATTTTTAGCTGTGCGTGTATTATTGTTTACATTTGTTTCTAGTGTTGCTTTCTTTTGCTGTCGGTATCTGCCTGACTATTCAACGTCTGAGTGCTTTGATTTTTGTTTGAATTTCAGATGCCCAAAGATATCCCTCTGCCGGCCGAGACCAGGAAGGCCGTTTTCGGACTGGGCTGTTTCTGGGCCCCCGATGGACAATACCCAGGTGTACATGGTGTTTATCGCACGGTGGTCGGGTATGCCGGTGGGGATATGCCGAATCCAACTTATCAGAAAATGTTGGTTTTCACAACTAATGCCCAGGTTCAGTGTTTTATATTCAAGTAGGAACACGCAGTGTGATCACCCACCGCAACTATTTTGTTTTCATTTGCGCGATCAACAAAGCATTTTTCATGACCCGGCATCTGAGACTGGAGTTTATTTCTAGCGGTGTTCTGGTTCCAGCTCTGACGTTAATAAATCACCGGTCGCACGCAATGAATATTCTTTATGGTGACAAAGAGTCGCAACACTAGCGGATCCAGAGGGGCCTGCCCCCCTTTGGTCAATGTGGCCCGTGAAGGGCCACCATTTCGGAGAGAAGAAGAAAAAAGGACCACTAAATCGCAGGATTTTCACTCTAATGCACTTCAAACGTCCCAAACCCGCGCGTCAGATACGCCCACATCATTGAAATTTGGCATGCTAATATTTTGTACGGTATTTACCCAATTATAAACAAGCGCTGATAAAAACGATTTTGAAAAACCAAACCTGCACTAGATAAAACTGACTTTTGGGATTTGCCCCCCCCTTTGGCCGAAAGCTGGATCCGCTACTTGCTGAGTCGCAATCATCATGTCGCCATAAAGGTGCAGAGAGCACATACAGTATTTTCAACCTGGTCGTGCACCAGTTGTACCATTTTGGTAGTGTGCCACTACGAGTTGTTTGGTTGCGCCACTTGGAGAATGTGGCTGACTGCTGAGATCATGGCCTAGTCTCCCACACTCGAAATGTTGATGTTTCAGTGGTGATCACACCGAGGTGATCCAAGTGGAATACGACCCGTCAGTGATCGACTATGTAACATTGTTGGAGAAGTTCTTTGTTTTCCACGACGCGCGACTGCGAATACCGAAACGGCAGTACATGTACGTTGGTGTGATTTTGGTACTGGAGTGGGGGAGGCGTTAGTTAGTGCCGTGACATCATGGAACTGAATATTGTATGTAGTCTGCCGAATTTTGGCCATTGTCAGTCTTGAGACAAGATCGGACCTGCATTGCTGTCGATTTTCTTTTGCATTGTATTGTACATAGAACATTGGGTGGAATTCACAAAACAAAGTCAAGCTCAACGTCACAGTTCAAAGCCAGATGTTTCGGCGTCACGCTGGCTCGTGCAGCAGACGCAATTTTCTAAACGAAGGGTCAACTTTGACGCATTATTGTGCAAGACGATGCTTATCTAGCCAAAATATTGTCATAGGGATGTAACAGAAGCGTTTTGTGAGAGTATTTCTGAGTTTCATGAATTTTTGAAAAGAGGCAAAGAAATGAACAGACGATCACCAACGGGGGTGCAAAAAATTTTGGCTGTGGTCAATGATCGCCACATTATTTCAACACCATTAGTCAGAAATTATTATAACTCTGAAATAATCTTTTGAAACGCTTGTGCAACGTCCTTAAAATAACAGTATCCCGAAAAACGCATCCAATCATGCACAATAGTGCGTCAAAGTTGACCTTTCGTTTAGAAAATCGCGTCTGCTGCACGAGCCAGCGTGAGGCCGAAACATCTGACGTAGAACTTTGACGTTGAGCTTGACGGTGAGCTTGACTTTGTTTGGTGAATTCCAGCCATTTTCCCACAAGCAGTCTTCATGATGGTTGAAGTTAGGGCATTGGTGAATCTCGACATATTCTCTGTTCAAAAACATCTCCTATCCAATGCAAATCCGATCCAGTACAATCTCTTGTTTGCTATCGTCCTTCAGTTCGCTCATCCTCTACAACGACGAAAATGAAAAGAAAATGGCCGAGGAAGCGAAGTCCGCACAGAAGCAACCGGCAGCCACCGAAATACGCCAACTTGACAAATTCTATGCAGCTGAAGGGTACGTCGACGTCGAGAATAGCGAAACATTCGATCGGATCTGGTATCAAACTTGTTGATGCGGTGATAGGTCCCGTGTCAGTGTAGTTTCCATGTGTTTCGGTGCGACTGATGAAACAGTTTCTGTGTTTCGATCACAACAAATGTTGGTTATTAGCTTACTGTTTTGTGAACAACTTACTTTTGTGCGCTGGGCAGGTCAAAATTTCCGTAATCGTGTGGTAAATCGCGAAGCGATACAAAAAGTGATGTGACGATTGCCGTAGGCACCCAGATGTTTTGTGACAATGGTATAATCCACCTGATTCCATCCAGGTACCATCAAAAGTACCACCTGCAACACGCTACCGATGTTTTGGACGCCTTCGGTCTGTCTGGATCAGATATGATCGGATCGTGTATTGCGGCCAAATTGAGTGCGTTTGTGATGGGATACGGTACGGAGAGGGAGTTGGAGTGGCTGCAACAATCCTATGTCATGGATGAACGACAGACAAAGTTGTTGAAACATTTGCTGGAGATGGGCGGACGGGGTGCTAGTTGTGGCCTTTGAACTTCAAGTTTTGATGTCGGACACAGAATTCTCCTGTTTGTTGTCGTGTATGATAACTTTGTGGTGTGTTTTTATTCTGCAAAAACAGGAACTATGGTTCTTCGGATTCTTGGTGAACTATATGGGTAGATATCAGTTGGTCATATGTATGTGCAGGAACGAGATTGTTACATCTTGTGAGAGAATGTGTTATATCGCAATTGTACAGTACGGTGCAAATTTGATGCCTGACCGGGAAACGGAGCACACGATAAAGTTGGCATGAAACACCAGGAGGAAGAAATGACCATACAGACCAAACATGCCTGGTGGTGAACAGTATGCAACGCTGCTCACACAGAACACGTATAAAGTAAGTATACAGACAGTTTGGCACAGTAGCACACATGCATAACTGCATAATCTGCCGTGCATGTGTGCGTGTGTGTGTAAAAACCGACCAGGTACGCGCGCGCACAAACACTGCAGTGCACATTCTTTTTGGGCTGTTTTATGCTTGATTGAAGTACATTGTACGCTTGGCAACCAACAGTGGGTTGGTTCGTTACAAGGGCGGATCCAGGGGGTTAACAGGGGCCATGTCCCCCTTTGCGCCAAAATTTTCCTCGCGGCGCGGCGTCCATATTTTGTGTTATTTGGCTTAAAAACGCCAAATTCGAAACAAGCGGTGGAAAAAATAACCTCAAAAAAAAGGAACAAGCACCAGATGAAAACGGCTTTTTGAATTTGGCCCCTCCCTTGGCCAAAGCTGGATCCGCCATTGGTTTGTTGCGCCCCAAACCTTTGCCCGTATATTTTGTGTCCAACTTTTTTTGCGCGCTATAAATCATCCCATGACAGATCTCTAGTTTTCTAGATTGTTTGCTGTTTAGGCTGGTGCCGGTTTCAAATTTAGTTTTTTTCGAAAAATAATATTTTTCATGATAATAGCATTCCAATATTGCACATTTGCATCACAGTGTGTTGGAGTAGTGTGTGTAGTCAGTCAACTGCTTTTTCTGACAATGTCACTGCACCTGCACACAATGATGTCAGTTGTTCACTGTGCGTCTGGTTACGTACCATATTGTATGACGGCATCTTCGGCATTTGAACAAACGTAGGACAATTTTAGTAAGAAAACAGTAACATTAAACGACCTCTGTATTTTTGTCCTGTCTTTACATATATCTGACGCGTACAAACGTTGTTGGCGCACAACTGCTGGCAACAGCGCAAAACGCACCAGATTTTGCGCGCCAACAACCGTTTATCAGTGGGTTGACGCGCGTGGTTTTTGTACTTTGCTCCGAAACGTATAGGCCTTCGTACGTCCTGTGTCGTGTTACTAGATCGTTTGCAACTGCGCAAGTGTAATGTGTTGATCTGTGAGCTTTGCTCAGCTGTACTGCTTGGAAACGAACAAACGACTGTTCAGATAACGCATACACCAGCGTGCATTTGTTGTATGACCAAGCGGTCGCTACCGGAAGGTTGAAAAACGCTGATTATTCCGTTCAGCTAATTCACTCGTACTGGTGCACCGGATTGTAAGAGTGCCCATAGTACAATTCCACGCAGTGCTGCTGTGTGGTCCCTGATTACAATACAAATGTGTAATCAACCAATGTAATGCAACATGCCTGTGACGAAGTTACTGTATGTTTATCGCAGTCACGTGGTACTGATGTTTCTGATAACAAGCGAACTTTGATCGGCACGTTTCACGTGCAGTCTTTGATCGTTGGAAGTTTCCAAAGTGATTAATGATGTGCACAATGCGACGTGCTAAACTTTGTTCCTCGTGATTGAAGAAATGCACGTATAGTGCTACACTCCACCATACTTCTGTTTTTTCAGTGGCCCCGTGGTGTTTTTATTTTTTGTTGATGTCTTTTATACATATTTACATACAATATGTTTTAGGTTTCAGCAATATATAAAGTCTCAAACTGAATGTTTCAAAGATGGCATTCGCTTGGTTCACAATCAACACTAACCAATCAGAATTCATGGTGGCTCGGCGATACCGTATCATGAGGGCGAAGGCCAATGTTGGTTTGATCTGTGTTTTTGTACCTCAAGTGCCAGGTTAAAGCAAACGCCCGAAGGCCACTGATGGTGTACCGTTGTCGCTATTTGAAAGTCGTTCCAAGTGCTTTCAAAATTTTTATACATTTTCAGAAAATGGTCTACAACTACCTATTCCCGGTGCCTCTCCGCAGCCTTTGGTTCCTGATAATGATCGTGGCCTTGCTGCATTCAAGTGGATTGCAACCCCTGCTTGGACTGGTCGCCAATGTTGAAGCATGGCTCGAACCAATCTTTTTGTGAGTGTTAAACCAGATAAGCGGCTATTATTCGCCCTCAGTTACAAACTGTTTTCAGCTTCGTGCTTGTGTCGCGTCTGATCAGCATTTGTCTGTGCACGCTCGTTTTGTGGCTGACATTTGTGCTGTGCATCCGCGCAGCGCTGCACGTAATCCTGATGTACAAAGGATACTTGAACGATGCACCCGGCAAGCCGTCATTGTTAACCAACATATACATGGTACATTTTATGGACTTCATGAATTGTTGGATAGATTCGTGAATCTCATTAAATCTAAAACGTGGTGTTTCAGATCATAATCAAAGGCATGTGGAAGTGCAAACCTCGATTTATGACTTTCCAAAGTTTATTGCCAAGCATGCCATTGCCGTCGGTTGACCACACCGTGAATAAGGTATTGATACACAAACTTATTTTACTTGCTAAATTATCTGAACGGCATCATATCTTGGCTTTGCGTTATTTTAGTACTTGAAATCGATGAAACCGTTGTGGACGGATGCGGAATACGAAGAACAGTTGAAGCAAGCCGAACATTTCAAGAAGCACGTCGCCCCTGCCATACAACGGAAACTATGGTTGAAATGGTTGACATCCCCTAATTACGTGAGTGTGCTTTTACACCCTTTGTGGTCATCGACTGGTGTATTGTGCACCATAGTGACACTGCTTATGTTACAGGTTACCGACTGGTGGAAAGAATATGCCTACCTCAAATCGCAAGACTCTCTCATCACAACCCAATGTGCTGGTCTGGTGAGTGTTCTGAGACCTCACGAAACGTTTCCAGAAATTTATCAGGAAAATGCAAGAAAAACATAATTCTCACCAGGACGTAATATTCACGCAACGCACTCACAATCAAGCAGCTCGCGCTGCCACAACCACGCTGTTGTGTGAGTTGTTCCAAAAGGACACCGCACTTCGACAAACTATGAAACCGGTTGGTGTCGTTGGTGGAGAATGTAGTATCGTTGTAACGAGGACTAAAATCTACATTCGTTTTAGATCAGTCTCGGTGGTATCCCCTTGTGCCTGCAGCAATATGCTGATCTTGTCAGAACTTTGCGCGCCCCAGGAGTAGATGGAGGTTGGTGCAGTCCGTTTCCCGGAAAGAGACTGCGCAGCGAAGCACGGTATGCAAACATTAGAGCTTAGGTTGACTTCTGGAGGAGGCTGCTGTTGGAGCATGGGTGGAGGAGAGGTTACGCCCACCGTCTGTACCTCTACTCTAGCCTCTCACTTTTCCACTGCTTTAACCACTCGCCTTACCTCTGCTCTAACCTCGTGCAATCCGCACGAGTCACACGCGTGCGATAGTGAGACTAAAAGCCTATAATCGTGTACTAGCGTGTCACGAATTCAGCTACAGCACCAGCTGCAACTCTGGGTGAATTCTGAACGTACGCATACAGCACGCGTACGTACGCGTGCACGCCTGTGACGCCTTTGGACAGAATGCACACACAAAAGTATAGGAGGCCGAGTACACCGCGTGCACTGCGTACACAGTGTTGAAGCGGTCAAAGGCGTGCCTGCGGTGTACGCGTACGCCTGCGTACGTACGCGTACGCCTGCGTACGTACGCGTGCTGTATGCGTACGTGCAGAATTCACCCAGAGTTGCAGCTGGTACTGTATGTACGACTTTCCGAGAAACGTACCGTACCACATGTAAACTTTGAAATTGCCGCACATCCATGAAATAATCTCATGGCTTCGATTATTTTGTATACGAAATCCCACTCGCACAGACAAAACGTTGCACACCGATCCGTTCGCTCATCACCTGGTCGCCTATCACAAAGGCTGTTGGTACAAGATGCCCATGTATCACGGAAAACGGCCACTCAGGCCTGCGGAGCTGGAACTGTTGGTTCAAGCGCAAACTTTTTTAAATTTTGACAGTGGTATCTCACATATCGCCATGCTTGTCTTGCAGTGGGTTTCAACACATTATCGATCACGCGCACGAGCATACACCGACGGCGAGCGAGGCAAAGTTGGGTGCGTTGACGTGCGGAAATCGCGCTGAATGGGCACGGGCGAGAAAACAGTGGTTCACCAGTGGTACGGCATATGGTTGCCTTGACGCTTTCAAATTTGTTGTTTCAATATTTGTGTTACCGTTCTAAAAAAGAGAATTAGATCAGTTGATGCTTCAGGCGTCAATAAAGAGAGTTTGGATTTGGTGGAGAACGCGCTGGAGGTGATATTCTTGGATGATGAGGAGCTCTATTATGATAAGGTTAGTCACGCTTGCACATCGGTTGTGCTTGTATCTGAATCACTCATGTTCTGTTTAGAGTTGGGCAAACAAACGCTTTTTTAAAAAAATTCGTTTTCTGGAAAAAGCTTTTTTATAAAAATTCAAAAACGCCCAGATGCTCAAAACATGCTCCAAAAAGGTTGAAAAGGTGCTTTTTAACAAGAAAGAAGGCTAAACCATGTAATTCTGTGTGTTGCAAAGCGACATAAACGTGTTTCATTTTCTAGCAAGTTGCAAACATTCCGATTTACCCCGCATCATCTTTCCAATAATTTGGCGGGGGGTTGACCACGAAAAGCCACTCCGTGTATATGGACGTATCTCGAAAAAGTAAAAATTTGTCGAAAATTTTTGCTAAATTTTGGCCAAGAAATGATTTTCCTTGAAAAATCACGGAAATTCAGGTTTTAAAACGATTTGTTATGTGATCACAGGACGACTCGAGCAAAATTGAGCGCTGGTATCGACGGGTCTCGACCGGTGATGGATACAAACTGTGGTGCGATCGATCCTATGTAAATGTTATTGGCAAAAATGGCACGGTATGGACTGAGAATGGTGTCTATTGGTATATTTGTCGGGAGCGTGTTGTTGTTTGATCGCAAAATGGCATTATTGTTTTCAGTTCTCGTCCTGCGGCGAACATTCTATGTGAGTTTAATTGTTTCCATTTTGCTGACGACGTGTGCTTGCAATTTGTACTTACACATAAATCACACATAAATCCCCGTGTATTTGCTCCATGTTTTTCTTTTCAACGGTTTCCACTTTCAACTACAACGGAATCTGAAAGAGCCAAGAATGCGATAAATGACACGATGTTTTTGCTCAATAGGATCAATCAGATAGTACACTTGATTGCTTTTAATTGCAGTGTTGACGCATTGATCTACTGCCACATTATCGAATACATCAAGTACCACGAATCACACACTCCGTTGTACATGTACACTGATGACGGACATGCGCGCGGCGATATTGAGTACCAACCCATGCCGGAGCAATTGCACTGGGAGCTGGATGAACAGGTGATTGATTGGGAAAGGATTGGGTTCGACTTCAGCAAGCTTTCTGACATGGGACAATGCGCCATCGCAGAGGTCAGAAATCTTAAGACGTGCATATGAACATGTGCTTGCATCAGGGAAAAGTGGTCTTGTGGGAAAGCCAATTGCGTAAAATTGTTCTTGAGCCACTGGTAGGCCCAACGTAATCCGTTTACTTTCTGCACATCTACCTTCCCATTTAATTGCAGTGTCAATCGCAAATTGAGCGCAGTCTGTCGTGTGCTCTGTCTATCAGTGAGGATGTCGATAACGCATCGATTGTACTCACTAATTACGGCAAGAATTTCATGAAGAAAATGGGCATGTCGCCAGATGCCTTCATTCAAATGGCACTGCAACTGTCCTATTACAAGGTCAGTCTATTCTGGGTGAGTTTCTGGAAAAACGTACTCACCTCAAGTAACGAAGAAGTTCAGGATCAAGGCCAGTTCGGTCTGACGTACGAGTCTGGCATGACCAGGTTGTTCAAGAACGGTCGCACTGATACGATACGCAGCTTGTCACAGGAATCGTGCCGTTTCGTTCGTGCCATGGTGAATGAGGAAGAGACGGTACGCGAAGGGAACGGTCCTTTTTGGTGTACTTATAAATTCGAGGTAGCACAGGCTTCTCTGAAACGCTTTTACGACAGGCAGATGCATAACTTGTTTAAAAGTAGCTGTACTGCAATTTCCCGTCAGTCGTTCAGACCGCCGAACGGCTGGCATTGTTGCGTGCGGCGTGCAGCCATCATCAGATTGAGGTGCGCAAGGTGATGGTGGGCACGGGATGCGATCGACATCTGTTCGCCATGTACATCGTCGCAAAGTTGGTGATCCTAGTCGTGTCCATGTATCATATTCAAATGTTGGCAAATACGTTCATTCATAGAAACGTTCATTTCGAATTCAGATATCTGCAAATCGACTCTCCCTTCTTGACCAAGGCGTTGTCAGAACCATGGAAAATGAGTACCAGTCAGGTAACGAGATCACCTGAAATATTACATTGTGCAATCGGGGATCACAATACAGCTTTCTAGCATTCAGAGTCGACCTGATGCATTTTGCAGACCCCGCAACATCAGCAAGCCGAGCACTTGCGTGTGCTGAACGCGGCGCCTGACCTGTTCTGGCCGGCGGGCGCATTCCTGCCTCCAACTGGCTCCGACTACGGCATATGCTACACAATTGGTGCTTGTGGTAACATGCTGTCATTCCACATCGCTGCCAGAAAATCGGACAAACACACGGCAAGTTCCATTCAGTCCGTTTTATGTTTCGTTGTACTGCGTTGAAATTCTGTTACGTGAATGGCCACTCGATTACCTGATTACCAATTCAGGATGCTCAACGGTTCAAATCCGTGCTAATCAAATGTTTGAAAGAAATGCAAGCCCTTGGACACGAGACCAAACATTGAATCTGCGTATGATGTTGCTACATAAATAGGGTACAATCACGATTTTGTCTTTATACAAAAATTTAAATTCTTGTTATGGCACGCTGTCTTGTTTTGTGCATATTGAAATCTGTAGCTTCCTTTTGCGTTTGTCAACGTGTTTTATAACATCTTCGGCATAAAAGCTTGAAAAATAATGTTACGCTTTTGATAAAGCATTTGACGCGATCACAGTCGTGATTGCAGTGGGCATCCTTTCGACACTCGTTGGACAAAAATTGGCCCTGAAAGACACGGTTGCGCTCGCTCGCTGAAAACCGACGCGGAAGTTGGGACTACTGAAACGGTACCCATATAAGGCGCTAAAAATTAAACAAACAAATAACAAACAATAGGTAGGAAATCGTGAGCGCATGATGGGTGACATCAGATGTGTAGGCGTGTTGTTATAGTGCTCATCAGTCTGGCGGCGCATTATGGGTACCTGCCGCAGCCGTCAGTACTTCAGTTCACCGGTGCCTGTCTGGTTCCCAAAACTCTGTAAACTTTGCGTGTCCGCAAACACGGACCAAGTGCAAGTCGGCTCGATTCGTCCAGCTCACGCAGCCATGCACACGCTCATTGCGATCATAAAGTCAGAAAACAGTTATGCTCATACGCTTTGGTGGTGCATGTTTGTTAGTGCGCAAGGTGCCGGTGTGGTGTCTATCGTGTGCCCGAGTTGGTCGCCACAAATATGGGGCCATTGCACCGCCAATGTGCCATGTAATCCGTCGTACCTATACCAACTGTACTTAATATATGGCGAGTCATTTTCGATTCAGTGGTCGTAACCAGCACAAGCGACTGTGCCTGTTTTGCCAGCCATCGCTGGTGGTTAATTTGGCGGGACATTAACCAACCAGGCACGCGATATACCAACCAGCTAATGCCCACCTGACCAACCCAACTGCACTTACAATAACATCAGTCATTTCGTTATTTTCATCTGCCCTATCGGTCATGTAATTTCAATTGGCCAACAGATGGTGTACTGCGCCGTGAGGTGATCAACCATCGAACACTCAACTGAGTCTGTATATCGAGTAAGTCGACAAGCGACCACACGACGGCGAGTCACGCCCAAAAATGGTAAGTCAAGATATTGAAAGGTATAAGTATTTAGTTCCGTGTACGAGTACAGAGAGTTCGTAGTGCTTCATGCGCAATTTAAAGCTGTCTCCAAGTGATCCCCAAGTTCGGCTGTTGGTACTCATTGAGGAACCACGTGCATCCGCATCCCTTCTCTGACAGCAACATTGATAACGAAAACTCAGTTTTGCGGAACTGTCAGTGATAGATTTGGAACGCTGATTTACGCGGTATTCAATCTTTTTTTAGACCGCTGTTCAATTTCTATTGAAACGGAACTAAATCTGAATGCCCATGTGCTCTTTTTGATGAAGTGCTGGTTTTTTTGCTCGGTCGTTAAGCCGACTGAAGACCGGCTGGGCAGGCGCGCGCGCGCATAACAGTTTTTCGGTTAATTTGCGCTTCGCTTTGCCTCGCCCGCTGCGCGCGCGATGATAAAGCCGCGTATGCCGTTGCACATCTCTCTCACGTGAACAGCGAAAAATCCTTTTGAGCCCACACTCTCTCCAATTTGATAGGGCGAGCGAGAGAGGGAGAGAGCGTGTGAAATGAAAAACTCCGTCGACACACCGCGCGCGATGTGTTTTTATTGTGCCACAACAACACCCCAGCTCCCCGGCCGTGCGACTGGTGGGTCGTTTTGATAGCGAGCGGATTTAGTCGGCTGCGAAATGAGCTGCTCTCTCGACACGCACACACGCTCATACACGGCTGATTACAAACCCATTGCCGTCAGACCATTGCGTGATATCATTGGCAGAGGCAGGAGCGCGAGAAGCTGCTCGGCTCATTTTTTGTTGTTCAGCTGGAGAGGCGCTGTTGAATTCGCGTTCTGCACTTGAACTTCGTGCGAGTACATCCATTCTTTTGATATTCTTGTAATTCTGTCTGCTGTTGTATTGGTTGTGCATTTCACTTGCGGTTTGTCATTCATTAGAGCAGCACTCTGTTGCAGAGAGTGACGCTGTTGGCCTGTTTGTGAGGCACGATAATTTGGCATTTAAAGCAAGCGGACTTCCAATTATTGTCGTTTTCTTTTCTTTCCTCTGCGTCGTGTGTCCTCGGAGATTCCATCGTAACATGAGATGGACGGTGACCACGCAGAAAGTTTGGCTGTAAACAATAAGGTCCTGCACAAAAGCGGAAGAAGCTCGTTGTTGCTTTTTAGTCCCTCTCACGGTTGAACCATTCCCTTGGATGGGACAGGATGTGCGTTTCCGTAAACAAACAAATAATTTGGCATTGTATACCACCAGGTGTGGGTGGCTCCTGCAAACTGGTCCATGTGAGACAATCATGGCACGGCTGGTTTTGTTTCGTCTCTGATACTGTGTATCAAGTTCTGCGTTTGTTTGAACACTCGTACAAATGCTGCACGAAAAATGGCATATCACGTGTGGTGCAAGTGAGCATCTTGAGAAAAGTGTTAGTGCCACGGTCATCAAAGTGAAGTCATCACGTCGAATCAGAGAGCTAAACGGATTCATACAATATGTTGCAAGTCGCGGTGACAGCTATAGTGGGCCGGAAACCACATCCATGTGTGCTCCAACGCGCCAAATTGTTTTCATCCCAGCTCACAGCATGCCGCTACATGATGCATCGCTTTTGATTACAGTGCTCGTTTTTATTCTCGCGCCATTCGCGCATCTCTTCTCGTTGTTTTCAACCAGCCGTGTTTAGAATTTCTGTCCATATAAGCACCATGTGTACTACTCCACCTCGCATTCGTTCATGATTATTGGCATTTTCATATACCAGTACAATATAATTTCGGTTTTCGAATGCCTTCTGCTGTTGAACTTGTGGCGGCCACTAGAAAACCAACAGCACTCAGCCAAATTGTTGTTTAATTGATTTGAATATCAAGCGCCCTTCCCAACGGCTATATGGCAGCGCTTTTCGTTGCTGCCATACACTTGTTGTCCAATTTGAAGTTCAGTCATAACAGTGGGAATCTTTTTGCAGTTTCAACAGTTTGTCCTGCACTAGCGCCACTGGTATGTATAGTACAAGGTACACTTTTCTGTGACCTCGTGGTATACATTACTCTCAGTTCAATGTTATTCGTGGTTTCAAAGATTAGTATTCAAGTTCTGGTGTCCATAGTTTACAAACATTGTACAAGCACAGCTTCTTTAGCTGAACTTCAGTTGCCCGCGTCATGTGACCTGAAACTTCGACGGTTCACGTGGAGTAACCACAAAAATACACGTCACGTCACTTTATTGCAGCTCTAATCAGTCTGTCGTTTGTCATATCGTTTCACAGATCGGAAACGTCCGTCTCTATCTCTCTCCCTACAGTTTCGGTGTACTGTATGTATGTATATGTAGGTGCCAGCTGGTGCACTAGTATTTCAATCTGCTAGCTATAATTATGCTTCGATGCTTTTCGACAAAATTACGCCCGTTGAGCGCCTAAACTGCTGGTTTACTCAGTAATTCGAGACGACAGGTTACACCGAACCCAGATAAAAATGTAACACGGTCGTGGTACACTGTATATGTGCATTTACATACCTTAACTGGTAGGCTGCATGAGATTATATATACGTGCAGAAGGACACTATTGCATGGAGTGTACGTGGCTGGACTGTGCTTCAAAGTTTTTCAACGATCCCAGAATTTTACCACTCTCATACGTCACAATCCGTAGAATTGTTTACCCTTCATGTTATTGCGACTTCCGTTCCTTTTAAACCAACGGAGTGAAAGCCCGCCCATTCATTCTAAACTCTCTTAATGCCCTGGTTTTAAATTAAAGTGTCACCGAGTGCGTGCTGCATGAACTCGTTCCATATATTCATTATTACTGTTACAAATTATCTTCTTTAATCCTTGTAGGCGCATGCTGGTACCCTAATTTATTGTGCTTTGATGCCGAATACTGCATTTTGCGTAAGCCGTGAGCCGTGCCTCGCTTATGCAAGCAGAAGTAGAAACTATGTATGAACGAACTGCATATACAGTATACCTCGGCAGAGGCGAAAGCGTAACGAAAAAGAAACTCCATTAAGACGAGAACAAGCGCATTTGTTTTGTTTCCTCTTTCGTTGACTAGCGTTGTCGCGCCGCGAGTCGACCCTCGGGGACTACAGACGTACGTCAGAAGCCGATCACGGCACTTTTACTCACTCTTTGATCACAACGGGCTGATAACAAAAACCGCACAACACACTTTGCCAGCGCAAACAGCAAACTGCCGCATGTACGGTTGGAAAGTTTTTGCTGAAAAGAATAACGACATGTAACCATCAAAATGGCACACGTATACAAGTAACGTGCTCGTTGGTAACCATGAGTGTTCTCTCAAATCAAAACAAGCAATACAGAAAATAACGACATGGCAATATAACCACATAGGGGGTACACCTTGATGGGATACACTCATTCATTTTTGCGACGCACAAACAACTGCGTCCGCGAGCACAGATCGGACCACCATCTGGCGTAATTCCCCCGTCTGCGCGACCAACTCTGACAATCGGAAATAATTATAAGTCCAACAGCCATACGGCGAGCCAACAGAGTAACACTGTGGCAGCATGTGTATTATTAGTTTTCGACAATAATCTCGGTGCATAATACAACCAAATTGGACCTCCGTCACGCACACATACTGTACCCGGAGCCCCATTTAGCCAACGAACGCCCATACAATCGTTTTGTGGAACCAAATTTCGTTTCGACGACTGTCCATAGAGCAACCAAGGTGTACCTTTCCCTACGAAGCCACTTTTCGCTTGCACACACGGTAATATTCTGGCTTTTCGCCACGCCTGTACCCCATGATGTACCACGTCCGCAACCAAGCAGCGCAGCCCTAAACTCTCAACAACTAACCCACCCAACTGCATAACTAAGACGAACCGTGCTTGTTTGCTGCATCTTCGCATGCTCTGTGCCACGAACGAACTGCAAGTCGCGCGACGCTGAAGGGCGCTGAAAAGTACAACCAACAGTGCGTGTATACATACGTATGCATGGGCATTCCGACATGCTCCCAGTGTCGGCCGAGTGCTTTTTTAAAACGAAACTACATTATGTACATGTATGTACATTCAAGAGGACGCGTTATTTTCTCCACGAAATGACTTGTCCCACCACAAAGCAATGCGGCACACCCCAATGTGTGCGTGCGTGTGTGTGAGTGAGTGAGTCTCGCACGATTGGGTCGAGACTGAGAGTTATCAAAATTTCATCGCCGCCGCAACACCACGAAGACACCGTGTCGTCTCGCCCGACATTTAGTGGCCACTCGACTTTAATCCCACTACGACCCAACCGACAGGATCCCAATATCTATCAGCTGACCGTAGTCTGCAGCCACCGGCAGCTGCTGTAATCACTCGCAACATTCTGCAGTCTTGCTGTACATGCGTGCAGACACCTGTACAATACATGTCATCAGCAAGCAACATCTTATAGTGGTACATATATGTACATGTGTACCGTATACATGCTGTTGTACCGGTTATCAAACGAAACGGACGGACGCTTCGACTCTATATATTGCGATTTTCGATGCGCTTCACTGAACCCAAACTGCTTCCGGCTGCTGCTGCACTAACTGCTCTCCCGACTGCGGCTGCCGAATTTTTTTATTGTGCCCACAGCAGCGCATGTAATATGCACTCACTCAGGAAGACGACCAAGCACATGTCCACGTATACGGTACACGGTTGAACTGCTGGCTGCTCGACCACTTATTTGAGCCTTGAAGCGAAAAGCGTCTGCATCCCCCCACTCCGATTGCGTATGCAGCAAGTGAACCTCCACTTATACCGTACCATATCGTATCCTATCACACTTTGTGATTCGTATTCTCCGCCCGACATATTCGACGTGCGTGTTTGAGCTGTGTATCGCTTGACTCTCGCACACCCCCATCGGCGTGTGATTGTGACTGACAAGACACAGAAACGGACATACGAGAAAGAACAAAAACGGATATAACGGATCAAAATGTGCCACAAACGACTGCTGGCGCCCGACGCACTTAATTGAACCACTTTGCCACTCGCACACAGACTACTTGTTACAAACCAATTGCGTTCTCAAGCACTTGCCACATATTGCGTCGCCGTGTTTTGTTGTTTTGTGCTCGGTCACACAAACAACTTTAACTCTCGTTACCTTGATCTGAACGACATGTTTTTATTCAATTCGTCGAACGTTTGAAAATCAACGACTAACCAACTTGCTGCTTCTGAGGCACAACAACTAAATTTGATTTGAAATTTTCGCCGCTTTCTATACCCAATCATTGACCCCACACACAATGACTGGTGACCCATCGGTGCACTACCGACGTCGTTCAATGGCTCGGACGTACGTTTGGGACGGGATCCGGGGCACATTTGATAATTTTGAAACAATGAAAACATGCCAGACGTGATACTTTGTTGCCTGTGTACATTAGATACCTTGTAACTGAGATGCTGTGCAAGACCACCAACATTGGAACGGTGCGCCCTCAGCCTTCCTGGCACATTACCTTGCAATTGCACGGTTGTGGTCAGAGACCAAAGAACGCAAAATAAATAGCACCTGATCCTGAATTTATGGCAGTTCGCAAGCACACCACAACCGCTAGCAGGTCACGGCACATTGCGCGTATTTTATTTTTTCATTTATTTGTTCAGATCTTGGGTTTACCTGCATGTTATATTGTCTGGAGGGTTGAAATCGCCCAGTTGTCTTGTAACCATGATTTCAATCTTGCTGAAGTTGGCGGTTCTCATGGCTGTTTTCTTTTCTATTATTTGCATGAAGCTGGTGCTTATATATTTTGCCAGTAGATTTTCTTGACAGTTACACTGGTGGCTTAATGCATTTCAGCCAATTAACTTCAACATTCCTATGTTTGTTATATCACGTAACAGAAGTCAGTAGTTATATTATAGCTATGTTACTCCAAGCCTCAACCCCGGTATCAGCCGCAATAAAGGTAGACAGGTTGAGCTTACATAAAGCACTCATACAAACTTGCAGCGCTGCTACTAGTGTTTTGATCATAGGGTGCAAATATTCGTTATTATCGTCCTAGTAGGTATAGTCCACAACACCCGACATTGTATGCGTGCCTGTGACAGTTTTGCAGCGAGGCATGCATGACCAGACCAACTATATACGGCGAGATTAGCTGTGTGTGCCTTTTGCATGCCCACCCGGCCTTTCAGTGTCCAATACAATAAGCCTTAGTAACACTGCCATGCATGTACAAAGTCAAGCCTTTGTTTTCCCGTGATTTGATTATTTTCCGTTTTCTAGTTCATAACACTGCGGCCAGGCGATCCAAGACAAACTGATTAACTTTTATGTTCCATGTGGAAAACATGTTCATGCATTGAAGTCTTGCTTGTGTTTTGATGATGTTTCATAACTTTCTCGATCAAGGTTCCGTACGATTATGGAAACAGTTTGCATTTACGATACTTTGTCCACCCTCATTTGGTGTAGTACACTGAGATCATGTTTATGCCCATATTCGTGACAGCAGCCCATAAAATTCTGGTATCCGAGAAATGTTTCGTGTTTTCACAAAGCGCTCCAAAAGCATGAGCCTCACTGCTGCATTTCTGCACATATAGAGAGTGTTTGCAAAAATTTTTGCCGTTCAGAATCTGTTCTCATGGCATATGAGCTCCGGAGAATCATTCGCATTCTGCATCATCAATATGTATAGTACACAAATTGTGTCAGTTTACCCATCCTGAGCCCGCGGTCTGCCAGGTCATCGTCAGTGACGAGTCTTCACTTCAATATAGTCCATTATTTGTCCCCATTATTTGCAGTGTGATCCGCAGCTGTTGGCGGCGCGCGTGTGCGCCGTATTCGGTCACCGAAAATGTTGCGAATGGATGAGATAGCCGCTCTCGCAGCCGAACAGGCCAGGGACAGGGGCGCTCGGCCGACGCACAAGGCCGGACCGGTCAGTTTTTAGGATTTTCGTTCTTTTGATTTGTTTTTTTTTCGGTTTTTCATCCAAAATTATTTCAGTTTGTTGTTAGTGTTGAGCTGCGGCCGGTGTAAGCTCGTCCTCTTACACCAAAAGGGAATTATGCCCGCATTGTACGCCGGACAGGTTTGGATGAGTGACTTGACTTTCTATGCGTGTTCCCCCGATGCGTGATTTTCTTGAAATTGCCCCACACCGCTTCAAGCACATCATTTGCAGCGAACAAACCCTTGAATTTGCACAAGCACACAAAAATGGAGAAAAGTGCCATCAACTAGACATTACCGCTCAATCAAACCATGACATACAACATAAAAACCACAAGTGAAACGTGCGTATACCCATGCACCATAACAGGAACCACTGGAAAGTTAATGTCCCGTAAGCGGTAACCAAGACACACAAACACACACGCACTCAGAAGCAACAGCTGTAAACCATACGGTATGAACTTCCGCGCATTATGGGTGCACACAGGGCCCCCGGCATCAAAATTTTTCGTCCGGCTTCTGTCCGGTCTTGCATCGGAGTTTTATATTGAGGTGTTGTGCACATAAATTTTGCGACTTTCTGACGTCAAAAATTTTGACCGGCGTAAAAGTATTTCATTAGCCGTCTGCGGTAATTGCGTTTACGCTGGTCAAAAATTAGGTGCACCGTGAAATAAGGCCGGCCCGGGGACCGATCCCAAATTTTCGTGCATTGACTGCGTATCGGCATATGCCTCGCATAGGTATGTACATATGTACGTACATGTTCCGTCGGTGGCCGCATCAGTGGCGCGCAGTGCCGTGGATTTATTACGGCCAGTCTCAAGTTACACAAATCACAACGGCAGAGCGCATGTCGTAATGATCCCACTGCCAATAGTCGCCATCGTACCCGCGTGCGCGCCCATCTTTTTATGAATCATATCATTTGCGTCGATGGTACAGTTTTGATGGTCGCGAGTTTGGTGGTCTCTCGGTGGCAGCACAACAAGTGGTCGCATGAGAGTCACTTATCCTTGATACCAGGATACCTTCTTTTGCTGCCACTGTGTTTCTTCCGCCATGTCGCTCTAAAGCAGCTTCTCTCAACCGCCATTTAAGCGCGTTATAGTGTTTTTGTGTTCAGTGCGTCACAAACTTCCATGGTCTTGCTGCACTTTGTGACCCGCACGCTTTGTTTTCCTCACGGTGTGCCACTCAATTTATGGGTGCATGTAGTCGAAACGTGATTAGTTTAGAATTGATCCCACCCAGCTGTTGTCGCGCACATTGTCATGATTTCTGCCCCGCACGCACCGCACGAAATCAGCTCAGGCACGAGTTTACGACTTTTGGCCGCTCTTTCTCTCTCTCCAGCTTACCAGTAACTAAACTAGTCAAAATTAGAAAAAAAACTTTTATGGTTTTGTCTCTCTGACGTGGAAGAGCATACAGTACTGGGAAATGGGGCAATTGTTGGTCAGTGAAAGAGAAAGAGAGAGAGAGACCCGCAGTGAACCACAGCGAAGTGCCCCAGCTGCACCAAAATCACGCACTAATCTTGTTAGCACTGTACTTGGTGCTGCATGTATATGCAGCTCGAGGTTTGAAAGCACAACCCGCTTGGTTCTCGATTGTTTTAGTTGTTTCGTGTGTGTGTGTGTGCCAGTAATATTGTTGGTGTCGACACTTTGGTTGCTGATTTCAAGATGCCAAATTCACATTAACACTTCCACGTTGCGTGCGAGTATCAACAAAGATGTCGGATACCCGTAGTTCGCACTCGAACGAGGGAATTGGAGGTAAAACGGTAGGCCATTTCATTTTTTTCGTTCATTTTTTTAAATTTCTGCCACTTTTTTTCACGATGAATAAAAATTTGCCCACCAAATACAGTCGGCTTAGCATAATTCGCATTTGTGTTCGCATAAGCGCTGCGTTTCCGATTGATGTAATGCGTGTTACTTAGATCGCAAATCACACATGAAAGGCTCGGGGCTCACTGTGACTGACTGTGAGCCTGCGCGCTTTTTGAGAGTGCTTAGCAACTAAACGACACCATGCACCAAGTTTTGGTGTATACATACATACTTACTGGGGTATTTAGTGCGGTCATATGCAAACCACTTGAAGCTGACCAGTGCACACTTGAATATCGGGGAAACAGTGCGCGCATTTATTCCCGAGCGAATACTTTATGACTGTCCGCTTTTGGCATGGCATCACTTGTATGTCTGCACTGTGAATGGTTAAGGTACACTTTGGACCAACAATATGTAAACTTTGCACACATTACGCACACTTGGCCGAATCTGCTCCATGCATGAAGGTTGGGACTTTTTTATTGGTCTATATGGTAAATTTAATGAAGCAGTGCTAGTTCGATGCTTCTATTGATAAGTTTAAGGTCATGCCTTTCTGAATCAGGCAACATTTGTCCCGCCAGAGTCGGCTCCTTCTGTCATGAGTGTTTCATACTGTGGCATACGGACACATGAGCGCGTGATTTTCAACTTTTGATAGTCCGAAGTTGTTACCTACAGTTCGGCAATGACACTTCACGATGTTTTATGGACCATTCTGATCGAGTGCTTTTGATATGAGCCATACATCATCTACGGACAGCAAAAAAACTGACAGTGTCCATAGTTAATGCCCATGGGTGCGACTGCATATTCTGATTATACTGATGTGCCGCTCGTGTAATCACGTCCATATGGTACTTTCGGTCACCACAAGAAACGCTCTGTGGGTCTGACCAGTCGAAGATACTAAGAACCTCCACCATCCTACATTTTTTAAACTGAGAACAATATTTTTAATTACTGGACCAAAATACATCCGCGGTTAAATATGACATCAGATGAACATCTTTTCATCCTTGCTCACCCATGAGTGACAAAAAGGGTAGGTTCTGCGCTTTGTGACGAATTTCAGGTACCGCGTTTTTTACCTTTATTGTAGCCGGCAGTTTTGAAATTTTGTGTCATTGCGAACTAATCAAAGTTATGGCCATTTGAATAGTCTATGCTCGCAGATGACATGATGATCTGGCATCTGGCTCCTGGATGTTTGCTGAGACGGCAAGATACTAAAAAGAGTATGTTTCAAGAACTATAAGAAACGCCAGTTTGCTACGATTTTTGGTCACAATCTAAAATTTTTGATGTCCGGAGCTGCCATACTGCGGCGAATGAGAGATTAATTTTACGTAATGCTCCATTTGGCTGAGGCCAGTGCAGGGTTCCTTTTGAAAGCATGCAGCAAGCAAGGTACTGCATACATACTGTACATGGTACATATAGATGGCTCACGTTAACGTGGTTGCTTTTTAACTCCGTAACCAGATTTTGGGCAGAACGAAAAAAATGAAACATGAGCTTACTAACCTGGTGAATGCAAATATATGGCACATACATGTATACCTGCCAAAACAAGCTTAGTGATTGATACTGCGCCGTTTTTGTATTGGTGGCAGATAAACATTTTATGGTTTCTGAGTTGTAAGCAACTCCTCCCCCCAAACCAGTCACATCATTTTGTGTCAAGAAATGGCCATGCCCGAACTGGTCCTTGCCGTGTCAGCAGAACAACAGGAGCAGCCCGTCATCACCACGTCTAGCGTGAGCCGGAAGCCAAAATATGAAGTGGTTAGGAGAAGTTATATTTTTTCTTCACAAATAATGTTTTTAAGGCGCGTCACGTTTGGGTGCGACAGCCGCGAGTCGACAGCGAACGGGTAAAAAGGTAAATCAGCGCCAGACCCAAAGTCGATCCGGAGTTTTTAATCGCCGGTGTTGCACAATATGCCTGTCAATTTACAAATAGTCGACCGATGTTACCCCTATGTTGTTGAACAACAGCTTCTTAAACCATTGTGTCCCCTGTGTTGTCCTCTCGTGCCTTGCCTTTGGTACCAGTGAAGCTCATTTCATGCTGCGGTTTACGTAATCTGAAACTTAGATATGGTTCCAATTGGTGACGTGATTAAGCGTGAGCCTCAATGGTTGAGCCATAGCGTCGGCCTGACATATATTGGCTTCGGAGACCAAAGCCAAATAACCACCGCAATGCTACATATGTACATACATAGGTGAGCGTTACTGGTGCATTTTTTCCTTGTTGCACGCTACCCCATTTGGTGTTTTTCCCTTCATTAGTCATCGCACCGTGCTACAATTCCAAACTTGATCGTCGACGCTGTGTGTGACCCACTTATATTATCCACGTGTGTGTGTGTCCAAATGACGTTTCGGCGCGCGGGCGGGCGGGCGTCTGCCAAAATTTTGCGTGAAATATTGCCACAATTCAATTTGAAATTCGCGCATCTGACCGAGCTCCCGCTCTTTTGCAATCAAGCGGCGTATGCCTGGTTGACTGGAACGATACGCGAAAATGCACGTTTTATAAAAGGGCTCATTGTTGCCACAGTACCGTTGAATTGGCTAATTGTATTGTAGTTGATGCATGTATGTAGTTCACACTGATGTATCCGCTTAAAGTGCTCGAACTAGACGTGAAGCCACTTCATGCGTAAACGACAACACAATTTGCCTTCGGATATGGAATCTAGATTAAAGCCGCAACAGACGCTTGCAGTCACAAAAATATAACTTTTTTTCGTCGGGGCCCGGCCGCGAGCAACAATAAACAGCCACGTTGTGTTGCATGCAAGCAAACAGCCGTCGTCACGCTGCAGATACCGAGCAATAGAGACGGGAAATAAGCTGGATATACATACCGTATGACAGACACAGCGATAGAGCACACGGCCCAGCTTTCGTCATATAAAAATTGGCACTTTTTCGCCCCGCCCTTATTCGTTGGAACACAGTCACACATACAACAACAATAGGACTCAAATTTGCCATATGTGCGCCTATGCTTTGCTAACCGTATGTGAGTTAGTGCTACCGAGAACGAGAGAAAGAGAGGCGCCCTGCTGAGTTTGCCACCCGGCCGAAAATACCCGAAAATATAGTAGTGGTGTGAGGCGACTAATACGAGAAGCAGCAGCCTTATATATTTTGTCTTTGTGACTTTATTTTGCTCACGGTGCTGCTAAATACTGTATCACGACGACCACGCTGCTATATGTATGCTGCACTCAGACAGCGAAGACACACTAACACCCGGCCGTAGTTGATAACGATAATATGACGGTTTCGAAAACGGTAAGATCATCTCTGCGGCGCAACTAACGCGGACGCGTCGTGTTTTGCCAGTTCATCTATCTCTTGACACGAACCAAAACATAAGCTGGAACTACTACTAATCTAGGACACAACCAGCCGTACGCAACTGAACGGTCGTGCCCAAACTCTTATCTTGGCTCAAAATTTGTGTCTCACATTTTGGCCCAACTGCATACATACCAACCCCTATCATGGAGCAATTGGGCATGGCCCGGCCCAAATATAAGAAGAACACTTACACTGTTTGACATGAAATTAATGAAACCGGCGCTCTAGCATTTGTGCCCAAGAGAGAGGCAGAGAGACCCGCAGACGACCAAAAACGGTTACATATCGCCTGCTGTGGTCACGACACCGGCCTGGGCACGCAGACTTATCGGGTCACGTCTGACCCGTCCCAACTTGGCTTTTTGTGTTCTTGTGATATCGCGTAATTTTTTCGTCATGAACCATCACTGGTAAATCTGACCAACTATAATTGAGTTCGGAGTAATTCGACCCAAATGGGCTTCACGTACACACATCAGGTAAACCATAACAACCAAAATCAGCGATAACTGCATGCTGTATTATAGAGAAAACATCTGAAAATTCAGTGTTTTGACTTTGAGTGCATTTGACACATTCCCCTCGAGCTTCTGTAGACCATACTATGATAACATGCCAATGTGTACCACCGCTTCTTGACTTGGTGTGGAAACTGCAAGCAGTGACAATTTGACAGCTTGGACCTTCGTGTCAAACAGTCGCATTGTTTCTGCCGCTGCTGTTCCAGGGGCCTCTATGTGCACGGGCCTGCCTGTACGTACAGTACTGTACCTGGAAGTCGTCATATGGTTGTATAAAACATTTTGGTCGTCATTATGCTGTTGCATATTGAAACATCTCGTGTTTCCCATGTAGGGCAGGCCCGCGCAAAGGTCCCAGTCTCCGACCGGTCGCATGCACAAGTCTCCTTGTCGTTTCAGGGTCCCTCGTCGTTGTTCATCTTCCCGGAACGGAATGTGATCCGACGGTACGCCAAGCAGTTCTGCGCATGGCCGCCGTTCGATTGGTTCATTTTGGGCACGATCGTCGCCAATTGTTGTGTGATGGCGTTGGACGAACATTTCCCCAACAGCGACAAGAAACCACTGGCCATGATGATGGTTGGGCTGCGTGATGTTTCAATCGGGGTTATTTGCTGTTGTGAGCTGTGCTGGGAAAGAGCGGTGGTGAAAATGACAAGTTTGATGGCGGCACATCACGAGTTTGTGTTAGCTGCATTCTGCGCTGTGCACGTCGGTGCGTGAAATCTTGGCGCAAATGTAAAGTGCTGGCTGATGCCATGGAACTCATCAACGAGATGTTATTTTTTCCAAAACTGGAGGTCCAACAAATCCTAAGCTCCAATTTCCATTCAAATCATCTTTCACGCTCCAAGCGTTCACCCTTCCAGGAATCATTCGAGCCGGTCTTCATGGTGATCTTCACGGGCGAGTGTGTCGTGAAAATCATCGCCCAGGGTCTGGTGTTGCACAAGGGTGCCTATCTGCACAGCATGTGGAATATGCTCGATTTTGTCGTCGTCGTCAGCGGGTTCGTTAAAAATTTCCCACAAAAAAATTATTTTTAGCAATGCGTTACATTTCGACTAACCGAACCAAATCGTTATTTCCAGTGCAATGGAGATGCTGCCGTTCGCGCAGACGACTGGAATGCCCGGCGGTGGACAGAAAGGCGGCATGGACATGAAGGCCCTGCGGACAGTGCGTGTCCTGCGACCACTCAAACTCGTCTCGGGCATACCAAGTTCGCAATCTGGGCGCGCACTCTAGTTTTGCGATTGATTGGCATCGAGTCACGAACTGTTCCCACACAACACTAAATGTTTCACCTGCTATTCCCAGGTCTGCAAGTGGTCGTCAAAGCGATTCTGTGTGCGATGGCGCCCATCATGCAGATCGGCGTGTTGGTGCTGTTCGCCATCGTCATATTCGCGATTATCGGACTCGAATTCTATTCGGGCAAGTTCCACAACGCCTGCACGATACCGACGGAACACGGACCGCCCCTGTTTGTGCTTGACGGTGGACGGGTGTTTCCGTGCGCACCCAACAATGCGTCTGGTGGGAATATATGTCCGCCCGGCTCGCAGTGTGAACTCAATGTTTGGATTGGTATGTCAACCACCCTCGAATTGATTTTGTTGGTTAGCTGTGTCTTGCTTGACTCATAATGGTTGCCTGATGTTTCAGGGCCGAACAATGGCATAACTTCGTTCGACCACATTGCATTTGCGATGATCACCGTCTTTCAGTGTATCACCATGGAGGGCTGGACCACGGTGATGTATTACGTAAGTTGGGTAGGGTGAGGCTATGATGGATGGGGTCTAGCAATGTCATCCACGTATGACATCGACGCGTTTGCAGACCGACGACGCTCTGGGCGACACCTGGAACTGGATGTTCTTCGTGCCCCTCATTATCATTGGCTCATTCTTCATGCTCAACTTGGTGCTTGGTGTATTGAGCGGGTGAGCTGATGTTTCACAAATAAAAAAGCAGACCGATGGAATGTAGAACAAACTGAGTGAATTTGCAGAGAGTTCGCGAAAGAGCGCGAACGCGTCGAGAATCGCAACGAATTCCTCAAATTGCGTCGACAGCAGCAGATTGAACGTGAGTTGACCGGCTACCTCGACTGGATTGGTCGTGCCGAGGAGATCACGCTCAGCGACAAACGCACGACGAGGGAGGAGAGACGGTCGATATTGGAAGGTGATGCTTCATTGGCTTTGTATTAGAGGTCGTATTGTTCTGGTACTTACATAAGGTGTGAACAAACGAGTCCATTGGTCAAACAATTGACGGGGACTGTTTGTACAGTAGTACATACCTAACAGATGTGTGCTTCCTGCACATGGTCAGAGTCAAAATTACTAACGTATACAAATATGTAAGTCTGAAACATCACACGCACGACCCACCCACTCGTTTTCAGCACGTCGACGCGCCGAACATCTTCGCAAGAAACTGCTCACTCAACAATCGGACGCGGAGGAGGAGGCTGAGGATGAGGAGGAGGAAGAAATGGAGTTGGACGAAAATCAGGAGGACATTCCATTCGGCGGTGATGCGTCGGAAGGTTGCATATTTCAGTCATGCTTTTCGTGTTGCGATCAGATGTGGACGGCAGTATGCACTGAGCCCCAGTGGCATCTGAGTCGGGGTCGAGTTGGTCTAGAAATGTTCCGATATGACACGCCCATCCGTGCGTGAAACTCCACCGACACACATGACTGGCCATGTGCGTCTACGTATGCGTGACACGTGCGCGTGGGCCGTACAATACAGTGTATGGTACAACTTACCCGGCTGCTGGTATTCTGTGGTGTGTCATGCAAAAAACACTTTTAGGCCAAGTCAAAGTCAACCCCAACCTGACCAACCCGCCAGCAAAGTGCATACGACCCCCGAAATTACTGTGGTAACATTACCTCCATCTTTTGTTTCACAAATCACAGTTGCTCAACCACGCCGACCGAAGGGTCTGATCGCGCGATGGAAATGGAAAATCAAACGCGCCCGGATCAAGACCAAGAAAATAGTGAAGACGTCGTTGTTCTACTGGTGTGTCATCTCGTTGGTGTTCCTCAACACGCTCACCACGGCTGTCGAGCACTACGGACAGCCGGATTGGTTGACGCATTTTCTCAGTGAGTTCGTTTGGATCAACATTTGGAATTGAAAAGGGGGAAATTCGCTCAATCGCGAAATTGAAAGTTCTTTTCGTTCAAATTTCATTTTTTCTGAATATCGTGATCATCTCAAAATTACCACGCCGATGTTATTTGTCAGTCGCTAACGGAAGATGAAGGTCTATTCCACCTAGACCCATCTGTGATGTTTCAGTGGGCACCGAGTTTCTCTTCCTGACGCTGTTCTTCGGCGAAATGGGCTCGAAAATGTTCGCGCTCGGACCCCGTCTCTACTTCCAATCGGCGTTCAACAAATTCGATTGCATCGTAAGTACTATATACTTTAATTCGGTTTTTCAATTGCTGTCCTTGCGCATAAAATAAGACAATCCTCTAATGAAATAAGAAAATGACACAATAAGACCACTTTCTCCTCCCAGGTGATCGTGCTGAGCGCGATCGAAGTGATCTGCGATGCGCTCTACGGCCTTTCATTCGGCATATCTGTGTTCCGTGTGCTTCGACTGCTCAGAATGTTCAAAATGACCAGGTTTGACTCGAATAATAGAATCACAATCTTTGAGATTTGATTTAACCGGTGTGAGTGGCGGTGGACGACGTTGATCGTCGACATGCGCCGACTACGTCAGAATAAGCCTCTCACTGAATGCCATCTATTTTTTCAGACATTGGATCAGTCTGAAGAACCTTGTCGTTTCCCTGGTCAATTCGATTCGCAGCATTCTCTCGCTGTTGTTCCTGCTGTTTCTATTCTGTCTCATATTCGCTCTGCTTGGAATGCAGATGTTTGGTGGAAAGTAAGACGCGAATTTGGTTTCTTTGGGTTGAGGCCGATGAAGCAACGAAACTATACTGAATTTCAGATTCAATTTTATTCCGAAACGTCCCTATTATCACTTTGACACGTTCCCCGTGGCGATGATCACTGTGTTTCAAGTGAGTTCCAAAGTTGATCTAGAAACGATTTCTGAACTTAATTCTTATTTGCATTCCATTTTAAAAGGGCATCCCAAAATTTTCCTGCCGGACAAGGTGTGTATAAGAGCATCATCAGTCGACATCAATAAATTACAAATGTTTCAGTGTCTAACCGGTGAAGATTGGAACGAAGTGATGTACACCGGTGTGGAATCAATGGGCGGAATCAACGACGGTCTCTACTTCTCACTCTATTTCATTGTTTTGGTGCTGCTCGGCAATTGTAAGTGTCGCAAATACAAGTTTTGCATTTTCATTAGTTACCTTGATCATTAATCTTAAAAATACAATTTTCTCCATCCAGACACCCTACTGAACGTATTTTTGGCCATCGCCGTCGACAACTTGGCCAACGCACAGGAGATGACCGCTGCTATGGAGGTAATTTTTCTTCTTAATCCTCCTTACATGACCTGATGTTTCACAACCCCTGACAGGCCGAGGCAGCAGCTGCGGCGGCAGAATTGGAGGCGAAACAACGCGGCGAAATGGAAGACTCCGATGAGGAGCAGGAGGGCAGTGATGAATGCGAGGAGGGGGAGGGGTACGAGTATGACGAGGTAGGGCTCACCACCTGTATGATTATTGAAAATTGCGATTTAAAAATTAAATAACGCAGTTTTTTTCAAGGAATTTGAGCCATCCGAGCGGTGAGCATTGTTGTTGTGCGTGGGCATGTGTTTCCTAAAATTCTGATTACATACCTTCTTGTTCCTAATTTGATGATGTTTCAGTGACCGATGGAAGGTCGACATTGACGAGTGCATGTTCGATGACTATGAAGGTTTGGACGAAGCGTGACTTGATATGAAAATGACTCAACATTTGTTGGATTTACCGATTATCGATTTACAGAATCGCCCCCGGTCACCGCACAGCCATCGCCGGTGGAGGAGGAGCCACCTCCTCCACCTGAGCCCGAACCGACGTCGATGTCGAAGATAAGTGGCGTGTTTCGAATTTGATCTAAACTAAAGCAATCATTCCAAAATCAAGCATTTGGTTCAAGCTTTGGAGAGAAAATCTTTTAAAAATCTTTTAAAAAAATGGGATTTTTATTCTATCCTCTCCATTTCACCTGAAGGACGATGGCGGAGGCGATGCAGGTGAGGAGGCTGAGGAAGACGATGACGCGTTCGGCACCGTCAAACCGATCGTGCCCTTTTCGTCGCTATTCATATGCGGCACGACCAACTGGTTAGTGACTGACCCCGATATGGTTATAGACCATCACTTTCGGTAAAGCGGTTTAGTCTACGAAAGACGAGTAAAAGTGTGAATGCTGCGTTGAGCTTTGTCATCGCATTCCTTTTTTTGGCAAAGGTCACCTGTCTGTTAATTCCTGTTTTCATGGACGGGTGGTGCGCCAGAACAATGTCAGTGCATGAGCCAGGTAACTGCTAGCCCGAGAATAGATCTCATTGGTCACAGCATCCACTCTCTATCCCAACACGTAAACGTGCTTTATGGTTGGCCGTTTCGACCTGCTTTCGTGGACCGGCGGTGCACCAGGTCATCGTCCGTGCGAATGCACCAATGGCTGGCCAAGTCGTCAGATCCAAAACCAAGACCTGGTCTCCATAAACCCCATCCTCAACCACTTTCAGCATCCGCGTCGGCATACACAGATTCGTCCAACATCGCTATTTTGAGATGTTCATTCTAATCGTAATCGTTATCTCGAGTCTGTCCATGGCCGCTGAGGACCCCGTTGACGAGCATGCACCGATCAACCAAGTGCTCCAGTACCTGGACTACGGCTTCACGCTCATTTTTGCTCTCGAGACTTTCCTCAAGGTACTCTTTGGAAATTTCCGAAGCCTTTCTTTGTGTAAGTGTTTTCACATTTTGGATTTAAAGAAACGGAAGGCATAAATGTCAGATAATCGATTTGGGTCTGCTGCTTCATCCCGGGTCGTATCTGCGCGATTTCTGGAACATTCTCGATTTCATCGTCGTTGCCGTCGCGCTACTATCGTTGGGCGTCAATTTCTTGTGCGTTACTTTTTCTCTTTAAATTTAAACTTCCTACAGTTTCGCATCCGCGTGATGATGCAGAATCAATGAATCTATCCTTGATCTAACAACCTGACATATGGAATTTACAGCGGTTCGGGCTCGGGAAGCGCGAGCAAGAATTTGAGCACGATCAAATCTCTGCGTGTGCTTCGTGTGCTGCGACCACTGAAAACAATTAAACGCGTACCAAAATTGAAGGTTCGCTTTTGATTCCAGAAAACTTTCCGTGAATGAAAGATCAGATTATTGTCTTGAAACATCAGGCTGTGTTCGATTGTGTGATCAACTCGCTGAAAAACGTGTTCAACATTCTCATTGTCTACTACATATTCCAATTCATATTCGCTGTCATCGCTGTCCAGCTGTTCATGGTTAGTGAATGGGTGGAGCCGCTTCAGTGAATGGGTTGTATTCTAAAGGATCATTGAGATGATTAGCTCGAAATACCAGTGGTGTAGCATAAGGATGCTTAGAGCTCTGCGCCTCCAGCTGTTGAGTTGGCTCGTATACAAACTCTTGTGAGCGTTGTCACTGATCCCTGGAACCTCACGGATAAATGGTTCAAATTCAATTTTGCCAACTCCAAAGCACCCCTGAATTCGCAGGGCAAGTTTTTCTTCTGCTCCGACGAGTCCGTCCGCCATCCGAAGGATTGTCACGGCAACTTTTTTCTCTTTCTCGATCAACGAGATGTGCCCATTGTCCTTCCACGCGAGTGGAATCGACGCGACTTTCACTACGACAACACGTTGCAGGTTGACCGGCTGATGTTTCAATTTGCATGAGTTGTCAAGACAATATTCAAACTCGGATAACTATGCAAACTAACAAACTGCCTATACAAATGTTGGTCACGCACTTTCAGGCTTTACTCACGTTGTTTGTGGTCACCACTGGTGAGGGCTGGCCTGGGTGAGTCTTTTTCTCGACGATCACGAATTTACAGAAGCTTGTAAGGCTTGCCATATCCATTGCGTCGTTTAACTTTGTCGGCATAGTTCGTTGTAATCGGTGACGCATGGTCAGCAAGCGTTGGTCGCAATGGTTTGGTCGCACAACTTTGTTGTAATAGTTGATCGTTTTAATGACGAAATTTCACGACCAAGTCATTTAAGTCGCAACCTCTCACGGTATTACGGCAACTTTGACGACCAACCCTTACAGAATAGGAATGACGCAACGGTTGCAAGCTTTTATGAATTACACCTATTCAACGAAATTCGAATGGGTCGATCAAAGTTGACCTATTCGCAACGAATTTTCAGCATTCGTCAAATCTCAATCGACAGCACCGAAAAGGACCGCGGTCCGTCACCTTTCTTTCGCATTGAGATCGCCATCTACTACGTCCTGTTTTTCGTCGTGTTCCCGTTCTTTTTCGTCAACATTTTCGTCGCGTTGATTATCATCACCTTTCAAGAACAGGGTGAAGACGACCTCGGCGATCTGGATAAAAATCAGGTATTCGCATCGGATTTTGAACGGTTTGAAACATCATCTGTCTTGTAAGAATTGTTTGCTGATCGAATTTGGGAAATTTTGAATTCTTAATTACAGAAACAATGCATCGACTTTTCGCTCAACGCCCAACCAATGTCATTGCATATGCCCGAGAACAAATATTCGCGCCAATTCAAACTCTGGAAACTGGTCACATCATCACAGTTTGAATGGTTCATCATGTCAATGATCGTCATCAACACAATCATTCTGATGATGAATGTTGGTATCAAACTCCGTTTTAAAAGCCTTTGTTCATTTGATGAATCGAATCAACTTATTCATATTTTAGTTCCACGGTCAGCCACCGATTCTCACCGAGGTGATGGGCCATTTCAATACGGCGCTGATCGCTGTGTTCACGGTTGAATGCGTACTCAAACTGTTCGCGTACGGCGTCAGGGTACGTCATTGCAAACATTTTTGAATTTTTTGAATAAAAATCCACCAGAGAATATTTTCCCGGCAGAATTATTTCCGCGACGGCTGGAACAAATTCGATTTCGTCACCGTCGTCGGCAGTATCATCGATCTGATCGCTACCGAATTCAATGTTTCACTCGTCAATCTCAGCTTTCTGCGTCTGTTCAAAGCGGCGCGACTTGTCCGCCTGTTGCAGAAAGGACAGAACATTCGTATTTTGCTGTGGACTTTCGTGCAATCGCTCAAGGCTAGTTAAGCTAAACTTGATTCTTGATACTTTTAAATTCTATTTTGAGTTTTTTTAACTATTCCATATACTCTACTTTTTTTCGAATTCAGGCATTACCATACGTCTGTCTGTTGATCGCAATGTTGTTCTTCATCTACGCAATTGTCGGAATGCAGGTTGGTGGTGCTTTTAAATTTATTGCTGGGATTGTAGTTCCGCATGAATTGTTTTTATTATCGAAAACTCAGTCATCTTTTTGTCAGGTTTTCGGCAACATGGCCTTTCGACAGGACACGGAGATCAACCGACAGAACAACTTCCGGTCGTTCTTCAAAGCGCTACTCTGCCTGTTCAGGTTCGGCACTGAAAACGCCTTCCTGAATTCGAAAGTTTCTACTCTTTACCAATGTTTGGCACTCGCGGTTTTGCAAAAATTGACCAATTGTCACTTATTCGATTTCAGATGCGCTACGGGCGAGACGTGGCAAGGCATCATGATGTCATGCCTGCCGGGCAAGGATTGTGCGGCCGCTGGCGGGGGCGTGCGAACGGACAAATTGTGCGGCTCGAACGCTGCTGTCGTCTACTTTGTGTCATTCGTCTTCTTCTCAACGTTTTTGGTGAGTGACCATCAATTCACAAAGTCTAAAGGACAGTGACTGACAGTGTGAATGTTTGTACCTGCCCGTATCGACATGTTTTCACAGACGAGTGGTGCACCAGGTCATCGTCAGTGCGAATGCACCAGATGGCCAAGCAAGCTACATACATGGTTATTATATACATTACGTGCCCGATGGTCGCGCGTGCCATGTAGAGTACGTACGTTCTACGCACTGCTAGCGGGTGCGTAGAGTGGCTTCCTAGAACCCTGGCTGATATAGATTATCCACTCCAATGCTCTGGGCACTGGTCAAAGAATGTGTTCACACAAAGAAAGCGTTAAACATTTTCACAATCAGTTGAATCTGGCCAATGACTGAATCTGAATGCTCAGATGCTCAACTTGTTCATCGCTGTCATCATGGACAATTTCGACTATCTGACACGTGACTCCAGCATTCTCGGTTCGCATCATTTGTCTGAGTACGTGACTACTTGGGCGGAATTCGATCCGGCTGCAACGTGAGTTTGAATCCATTTTAATAATGGAACCACTATATTTCCATTTGCATATTCATCTAATGGTCAAACATTGCATTTTATTGATTTATGTCACTCATTCCAGCGGTCGAATCCACTATTCGGACATGTACACAATGTTGTGTCAAATTCCGCCGCCACTCGGTTTCGGCAGACGGTGTCCGTACAAAGTGGCTTATAAGGTGCGTTGTGCGCGTTCTTTTTGAATCCTGACCCAAATTTAGGTCGTGTTTTATTTAGTCATCCACAATGGTGACGTCTGACTGTCTGTCGCAGCTTATTCTGAATGCGAACAGACACCAAAAGATTTTGCAGCATCTGATTCGAATGAACATGCCGGTGGCCGAAGACGGCACAGTTCACTTCACGACGACGCTGTTCGCGTTGATTCGCGAGTCGTTGGGGATAAAGATGCGACCGGTGGAGGAGATGAATGAAGCCGACATGGAATTGAGGGCCACCGTCAGGAAACTGTGGCCGTTGCAGGCAAAGAAGGGCGCAGTGGACATTGCTGTACCGCCGGATGACGGTGAACGGGGGGCTGTTTTTGTTGGAGTCACGTGCCACATCTTATGCATTTGCACTGACGATGACCTGGTGCACCGGCCGTCTTTGAGAACATGATTAAGCGGCCTCATCGCGATTTGATTTTCGTGAAGCTTTGACTTGTATGACGTATGACGCCTCTGTATTTGTTCGGCCACATGGACTTGGGTCGGGATTATGCTATGGCTCATAGGCTCAGAGCCTGTGTTTTGCTTTGGATTAGGCCCAGTTTTGCGCTTGAGCGTGCGTTAGTCTCCTCAAATATTGCACGCTGCTTGAGCGTTTCACCGAGATCCCATTTGCAGAGCTGGCCTTCCAACGTCTGACCATCGGTAAGATCTACTCGGGCAAACTGATCCTCGAGTGCTACCGCGCCAAACAGCAGGGAATGTCGTTCGACGTAAGTGCTGACACATTGTGGTCATGTTTGCATTTCAGCTTTATTTTTCATAAAGTTCTTCATTCTCATCTCTAAAGTCCGACGCCGAAAAAGGCGGAGATCCTCTCACTCCTGAGGGGGAGGAGGAGGAGACTATCCCCGACGAAGGGGATGCCCTTCTTGAAGACGAAGAGTGGGTGGAAGAAACAGAAGGGGATGCAGAGGTATATCAAGCGTGCCTCCAACTAGAATATCATTGTTGTGAACTTTTAATTTCTACTACACAGCTGAAAAAATATGATTTTGAGTGATTAGACATTTAACAATTGGTTATATTCCTGCCGTATTTGTGTGTTCATTCTCGCGTAGACCAGGTTCATCAGTGTTATCACAATGTCCAACCATAAGAAAATTATATGTGCGTTCTCAATTCCATATTTTTAATGACATTTTCTTTTAAAACGTTTCAGTTGGGCGGCGGATTCGGCGGTTTCATGGCGGCCGCACCGAAACTAAAGGCGCTGACCGAACATGCCGAGGGGGAGGAGGGCGAATATGAAGGAGACGAGTACTATGAGGATGATGGAATGCTCATGGATGATTATTACGGAAACGAGGTGAGTCTCGCTAATTTTGATGGTGCAAGAAAAGTTACTTTTGTGATGGAAATCTATGATCTGGTGCTGTAGCTCTGATGATGTCCTAGTGCGCTGTCCTCGTGTGAACCAACAAAATGTGCAAAACACACTGGTGTTAATATTGGGCTTTGCTTGGGTAGAGAAAATCGATCCGGAAGCCTGGGCCTGAGGTGCTTGGGTATATACATACATACATACGCTCATTGGCATTATCCGTGGCCGTGAACATGTTCTATGTCTTTTATGTACAACTTGTCGTTTCTCGCTAACAGGAGGAGACTGACTTCATGCACAACACCGACCAAGCGTTTGATCAACAATCTCAACAGTCACTTTTGCCGCCGCAACAAACAATCGCTCCACCCTCGCTGCCGAGTCAAGCAGGTTTGGAATAATTGCATATTTTTACGATTACAGTCAATTCTGATTAAAGTGACGCTCTTTATAGTGGAACTTCTTACCAAATATAGCGTTTTTTTCGCTATTTGGTCCCCGATTTGTGCTTAACCTCGTATAGTGGATTTTAGTGACAGAAAGTGGCCGGTCGCGATCATATCACGACAAACAGCGACGGGGGTTGATTAGCCGAGCATACAGAATGATCACATTGCAGGTTCCATGCATTCCTTGGCGTCCTCCGCCGTCCATCCGTTTACGCCGTCGCACAACACCCTGGTGCCAAATGGGGTCGTTGCCAACGGTCACGTGCCACAACATCAACAAATGCAATCGAATAATCAGATGGGCTCACAATCGAGTCTGGTCCATCACAACAATCATAATAATATGATGACCCCGACCACGTCGGCTGCACCCATGATGAACGGGACCCTGCCTGCGTTGCCAACCAGCAGAGCACCGGCACAAATGAACGGACCGACAATGATACCGCCGACCAATGGTACTTTGCCGATGATACCCAATGGGAATGGAGTGTCATTACCAAGGTTGGTTGGATTCAAAATAGTTAAACTGCGATTTTTAAATGAAGTAATTGCAATTTTGTGATTGTTGCAGACCACCTCCCGACGCGCCGACCAAACGTTCAATATTCGGTATCAACGGACGAAGTAAGAACGCGGTGCTGCCACAACCACCACCGGCACCCAGTGACCCAAACACATTGCCAATGCGAATGATGCCGTCGGGATTCGACGAGGTTTGTGCCTTTAGATGTTTTAGGTTTATGTGGGATATTGTGCGCGTTCTTTGCACTGACCCGGTGGTGCGCCACCTTTCTGTGAGCAGGTCAGAACGGGCGCCAAAACGACCACACGCAGCTGTGCTCAGTGCACATTGCTGCACATTACTTTCGTCCGTGGTCTCCAACATGAATTGACCTATGGAGGTGTCAGACACACCCTTTCATCAACCTGCTTCACATTATAATGTACACATACAAACATTTTCAGCGCCGTGCATTACCACCACCCGGTCCAGCGCCGATGCAGCCCCGGCTGCCACCGACCAGTGAGGAGGAGGCGTTCTATGCAAATGGTGGGATGATGCCGCCGACCACCATGCCCATGCAGCTGCCCTGGCCACCGCATCATCATGTCAATCATATGAATGGTATGCGGGTACAGCAGTTTGCTGTTTGAATTTGGCAACAATTGCTGATGCCATCATATGGTTGTGAAAGATTACGCATGTTGTAACATGCATGAACATACATACAGTATGCTGCAACCCTGCACTACGTTCATTTAACCCGCTGTTAAATCGACCCAGCCAAGATGATGGGCTCGTGAGTTCGGCCCAGTGTTTTGCGCATCAACATTACCAAACAACAACCTCAGAATCACACTCTGCGCAGGCCACCTGCCGCCCCCGCTCGAGCCCGCTGGTCCGCCCATGATGCCTCATCCTCAGATGTTTCACGGACCACCAGAATTGACGCCAAACGAAATGGCTGATTTCATGCCGTCAGTTTCATCTGCACAGGTACATATATCGATTTAAAATGGTTGTTTCCTTGTGAAACATCACCTAACTCTTTTGAGCCTTCATGCCATTCGGACTGAAGATGACCAGGTGCACCGCCGATCTATGAAAACCCGGTCGAAACGAGCAGCCAGAAACACGCAGCATAATTTTTTTTAAATTCATATTCTAGGATGAACTCGTCACGTCAGCCCCGCCGCCTGGCGGTATCACAACGTTGCCACGACGCATGAACATTCCCGGTCAGCGACGGACGTTGCCTGCCGTCAATGGACATGTCAATCACAACCATCATGTGAATCACAGATTCGGTATGCGTTCGAATGTTGTCGTTGAAAAATGATTTTCGGTTCTATTGTTGCAGTGAGAGCATTATATAAAGCAAAAAAGGCGTGAAGATATCCCGAAATTTTATGTTGTTGTTATTTTGCCTTGTACGGCTCCGACTTTGACGACATTCCTCAGTACCGAAGCATTCAGGCGCCAACGGAACAACAGCATGCTCTCAATGCGCCAATACTCTCTTTCACCTTGTTTCATCACATATATTCAAAATCGTGTGTGTAATCAGGTCCTCCCCCGCCGCCCGCCCCACATCCGAACAACGGCTCTTACGATCCATACGGCTCGCCGCACATGATGCGTCCAGCGCCCCGGCTGCGTCACGCCAACGATTCACTGTCTTCCGAATATGAAACATCACCGCCCCCACCTCCTGATCCCTACATTTCGCCGATGACCGAACTGCGTCCACCGGTCATACACGCGCAGCCCGGCAACATACCGCTGTCTGACTCGGAACTGGAGGATTTCGGGCCGCCGATTTAGCCGGGGGACCTGTATTGGAGTGTTTTTTTTTGACAGGAGTGGGTTTGAAATGTGAGATATTGGATTGTGGTCAAATGCGATGAAACTACGTATGTACTATGCTGGTATCAGGCTTGCTGATTGGCCAATCCAGTCTTGCAACAGTCCCGATAACCAAGTTTGGTTCCAATTGTGTACTGATTGATCTCTATGTTCTCTTGCACTTCTTACATGTGAGACTTGGAACTTTACGGTTACGTAATCACTTTGTATTATGATGTATTTTGTGACACAGAGGCGTTTACTTTTATATCCACGCACGGTTGTTTGTACACGTTATGATGCACCTCGGTGATGTTTCATTGTGTTCATTTTTTGGCAATAGTTGTATGTTTGATGTTTCACCAAAGGGTTTACCCCTTTTATCTCACTCTTGTGTAAAATACATGCACTACTTTCTGCACCCGCAAACGTTGGTGTCTATCCGTTTTCGTTTTATCTTTCCGTGAATTTCAACTTTGTTGTTTTTATTGTGAGACGTTGTGTATACCAAAGTTCTACAAGGCAGTCTGCTAAATGGTTTTATCAAAAGAGTATAAAGATCAAAATGGGCACTGTTGTCGCTTCGCGCTCACAGCTGAATGGAATTTGCATTCATCCACACGATAAAGCAAATGACCACATAGCAGTCAAATCGGGGCATGCGCGGTAGCGCATGTCCCATATGGTTGTCCGGAGTTAGTGCCGGCAGAAAAAAATTTCACTGGCCAGTAATTCCACAACAAAGCACCGATGGTTTCAATATTTAAGCACAAGGTGCCTTGGGCCACCCTACATCTGCATTCAAAATTTGACGTTGATCGGTACCGGCGTCGTGGAGTTACGGTACCCAACGCCTCTCAAAAAGTGCAAAAACGTTCTTCTTCTTCTTTCTTTCTTTCTTTCTTTTTTTTTCCGGCAAAATGTTCGTTCAAAACTCAGGGATACATCGGACGAGAAATCTGCCGCGGCACCGGGGGTTTTGAAGGTCGAGAAACTCGGTGGTGACATTGGTTTTTGGATCCAGTACTTTTCGGAGCTAGAACCGGAACTGGAACCGGAACTCAGTACTTATCCATGCAAATAAGTCACACAACAATGGTCTGATCGTAAAGGCAGTGGGTGCGGAACATAGGTTTTCGGGGACGAGAAATCTGATGGTGGCATTGGTTTTTGAATCCGGAGCTCTCCGGAGCCAGAACCTGAACTGGAACCGGAACTCAGTACTTATCCATGCAAATAAGTCACACAATAATGGTCTGATCGTAAAGACAGTGGGTGCGGAACATAGGTTTTCGGGGACGAGAAATCTAATGGTGACATTGGTTTTTGAATCCGGAGCTCTTCGGAGCCAGAACCGGAACTGGAACCGGAACTCAATATTTAGCCATGCAATAAGTCGCACAATACTGGTCTGATCATAAAGACAGTGCGTGCGGTGTATAGGTTTTCGGGGTCGAAAAATCAAATGGTGACATTGGCTTTTCAATCCGAAGCTCTTCGGAGCCAGAACCGGAACTGGAACCGGAACTCAATATTTAGCCATGCAATAAGTCGCACAATACTGGTCTGATCATAAAGACAGTGCGTGCGGTATATAGGTTTTCGGGGTCGAGAAATCTAATGGTGACATTGGCTTTTCAATCCGAAGCTCTTCGGAGCCAGAACCGGAACTGCAACCGGAACTCAGTATTTATCCATGCAAATAAGTCGCACAATACTGGCCTGATCATAACGACAGTGCGTGCGGTATATAGGTTTTCGGGGTCGAGAAACCCAACGGTGGCATTGGTTTTTAAATCTGGAACTTTTCGGAGCCAGAACCGGAACTAGAACCGGAACTCAGTATTGATCAATGCGAATAAATAGTGTAATAGTGATCTGATCTCCAGTAATGTGTCAGCTGTTTATGTTTCTGGGGTCGGGGAACCGATGGTGACATCGCTTTTTTAGCTCTGACTTGATTGAGGTGTGAAACAGTAACATGAATACACTAAAACCACCACAAGGTGAACCTCTACATATGAATTCCTCTGTATAGTGAACGAATTATCAGTGTGATCATATGTATTTTCCGTCCACCGCATGAGAAAATGCGCTTACTCGATATAAAACAAAAATACAAGAAGAAAAATGCCTGCTGTCGCGCGGCAAGAATCAGGATATGGTTCTCGGTATCACGCTGGTCGCATATAAAACACCTATACAAGATTGTTTACTCCCCAAAGTAAAAAGATATCAGTGGTTACGCACAGGAGCAAAAGGCGACAAAAAACATCACCGAAACAGAAGAAAAGATTATTTGCCAAAAAATGAGCAGGATTTAGAAAGAGGCATTGCATTCCTTTCCAAAAGTGAATTAAAAAGCGATACGCCATCAAGGAACCATATTGCGGCCAACGCATAATCGTTTTACCCACTCTTTATGCCGTTACTAGTACGAATCGAACCTGTGACAGCTTGCCGTCGTCGCTTCATTGCGCTATTGGCATGATACCGCGCTATGATACCGAGAACCATATCCTGATTCTTGCCGCGCGACAGCAGGCATTTTTCTTCTTGTAATGAGATCTGCTTGGCAGAACTTTTGAAATAAGACATTCACAGAATGTACTACCGTTACAAACACAACAAATATATAAAAAGCAATTGCATTATGTACAGACAAGCTGATCGAACTCACGCTGAAACGGAGCGTCTCCATAATTTTTCACTTAACCCGTTCGTCCCACATAACCACCTCGATACGAGACCGTTTGTTTAGCCGAAGAGAATCCACGTGATCGGGCCGGGCCAGGGGCCTTGGCACGCCCAGATTGGACACCTCTGGCCTTGCCACTAGACGGATGACCAGATGGACCTCTGCCAACGGCCCCGGACCCTAATGGTCTGGGACCAGCACTTTGCGCCGTCACGCGGTTCGGCCTGCTGCCCTGCACCTGCCCGGCTGGTCGTTTTGAACGGATGGCATGCCCACCTGTTGACGATACACGCATCTTCAAGAAATTATGTTGATCTTGAGTTAGTAAAATGAAACGGTGCACTTCACATCGCTGTATCAGCGGAGAAACACCATCTACACAATTATTTTATACGTTCAACTTCACAGCCTGAATTGTTGTCTCTCTGAACACCATACCAAAGCTAGACGGTGGGCTTTGTTGTTGAAAACATGGCAAAACAAGCACAAACCTTCAATCCACGTTGATTGGCCCTTCTGAGCTTTCCGTCAAATGACTTCCGAAGGCCGTATATGACATGGAATAGACTGAAATGTTGTGGTCTGTCCGGTGCGCCGGGATCAGCTGAATCCGTGGCCGATTCGACCAATTTAACAGTACGATCGATCAGTCGACGCATCAATTCGTCTCGGTGAGAACGGTGGGCAGTCTGGAGGAGTTATGACAAATTTCCATCATAAAATTTTTAAAGGGTGTGTTGACGTCACCTAACGCTCCATTTTCAGGGATGGAAATGAAAAACAACGCTCATGAACTAACCGGCCATTTTGGCGGTTGAGTTTGTGCTGCGACACAGTGCAGATAGATGATTACAGCGTGCACAACTCCACGACACGGCATACCGTTGGCATACTTCATTCGGCGGTCGGTCCATACTTGATGGTGGTCACGTGACCGAAATGGCGTCCACTGGCGTAGAGTTGATTGACGATGGCGGGTGTCATGCATGAAGATGCGGGTGAAGTCACCATATTGCACACATGATCCAAGCAAAAACAGACTTGGAAACGACTGTTCATGCACTGCACATTCAGACATGTGTGCGTGGGGAAAGAATTTTCTAGATGCAACACACTGATATGTCCAGTACAGGGGCTGGGAGTGACCATGTACTGTATGTATCTGTACGTCCAGTGAGTGACTTCAGACAGTGACACTGACACTTTGACGGTCATATCTTGTTTTTCGGTCTGTCTTTGATCATACGCTCAGTGAATGTTGCCAGGTATGTAATTTTGCTGCGTCGTGGAAAGATTCTAAGACAGAAGGCAACTTCCCTGATCCTAAACGCAACCTACGGAACAGAATGCTTGGTGTTCACTGACCTGTGCCTGTGTCATAGGCGTGCAAATAATCTGATGTGGTTATAGTACTTCTTTCGGAAACATAGACATCAGAAAACATAAAATCCGAAAATCCAGTTTCTTGTTCAACCAAATCATGTACATGCACGGCTGCCCTGACTTACCGTGGTCAAACGTAATTTATTTTTATTTACATCAGTAGCACTAATGTACATGCTCCATCATATGCATACAGCCGTACTATAACGAAATATTCGTAAAAAATCCACATATTGCAGTTGCTGCCAAACAGATACATATGTATCAAAGGACGACGGAGGAGATCTTCCATGAATTAAACAAAATAATTACAAACTTTCTGTTTGGTCGGCCTGTCTGAGCACTCGGACGGTCTTCTTTTCCTGACCATGGGGCGAACAGGGTGAAACATTCTAATCGGGTGGTTGTTGTGGCCTCGTCGGTGGATTCTGCGCGGCATCCGATCGCATCGAGGTGCATAGACTGAGCAGGATTATTCACAAAATCGGAAATGCGCGATTTGACGGAGTCGGACGAATGTCTCTTTGCTTGAACGATGCGTGCCCTGAGATGTGTAAATGTATTGCGTTATGCTGCATGACCTCATGACGAATCATGAATACGGGACAATTGAAATCATACCGCCGGCATTCCGCATAACGTAGTTTTTCTTGTTCAGTTTGTGTGCCCAGGCGCAGAGCATTAGATCAGGATCAGAATGTGAGTAAAACGTCAGTTGAACACAACAGCGTGTGCATTTCATTTGCGGTAGTTTCAGTCGAATTTACGACCGATCACGTGACCACAGGTGTGCTCATGACACGAATGTACCTACTGCCTTTGTACATGACGAACTAGATACATATATGGTAAACGTATAGTCCAACCACCAGCTCGTGAGACGCCAGATAAGGCGTATAGGTGTTCCGAAAGTTTTCGAAAAGAAAAAAAGGGAAATCGACCATGCATAAACTCGCCCAATTTCTCTTTCGTTTGTCTCCGCAATGTTTCGAAACGCATGGAACCCTAAACAGGCGTCTCATGTGCTCGTGGTTAGACTTTAAAGCACACAAACATCATGCATCAGGTACCAAAGCAAACGAACGAATCACCTGCGCATATGCGCATTGTGATGCAACACAACTGCTATAGACCACACAACAGCGAAGCGACTGGTGTTCTGCCAGCGTGTCCTGTTGAATGTCCATACGGGCATGTGACGTCACACACATGTTGCGGGTTGACCAACTGATGGTCACCACAAAATGTACTGTATACCGGCACATGCAGAGACGACACAAACAAACGCAACGCATGCACAGTTACGGTGTATGCATGGTACTATCCATTGACACTCAGGTGTACATTGCTGTGATCACTTCTCTCTGGTTTATTTGCTGGTGTTGTTCTGGCACAGTGGAAAACTCAGTTTGACGTCCTAAAAATGCAAGTTTGAAAAACGATTCAGGTCGCGTTTGTTCCAGGTATGGTACAGATACGGGATACATACAGGATACATGACAAAAAAGCAGCGAACAAAAACGTACTACATACATAATGACCAGAAACACGTTCATACTTGACACAACAATTGTATCCTCGTTTCATTGTTCATCCCCTTCGACCCCCATGACCACTTCGAAACAATGGACCGTTCGTTAGCTTTGTGGCGGATGCGGCCGAGCCACGTACCCGAGAGGCCCCGGATGGTGCAGGCGGACTGGCTCGGCCAACCCTGCTGCCGGCGGCGGCAAGCGCACTTTGTGTTGGCCGACCAGCTCGATTGAATTTGAGTGTAGGTGGTGGTCTTGGCTGCTTTGACAGCGGCACCTGCAAGAAGGTCTCGGTTGAGTGCATTCATGTTGTTCAGCGATTTGGGTTTCGGCTGAGATGTGATCCTGCGATTAGGTAAAAGCCCCGTTTTCTTCCGTTTTCTATGTGTGTCATGTGTTTTTGTGCTTAGATTTTGCTCCTCCGCTAGGTTCTTATTCTCTTTCTTTCCGTTTTTCGGGTTTTCAGAGTTGGTTGGTGTCGTCTCGTTAGCGCCCGTTGCGCTTTGTGTTCAACTGCTAATCAATCGTTCATCATTTAATTGCGTAAAACTAACAATGTAACGTCGCCGCGGACTTACTTCATTCAAGTGAAAAGGGGCAAATCCAGCTGTCGGCTTGTCCGACAGCTCCCTACGTCGGGTTATCGATATCATCGTCGATATTATATCTTCTATTTCACCGGTATTTCGTGTGTGAGTGGAGTTCAGGAACCGCGTACAACCCGCTGGTTCACAG